>JAWPHD010010477.1:0-93399 GCA_037043455.1 Cyrtodaria siliqua | reverse complement strand
AGACAGACAGACAGACAATCCAGACAGACAGACAGACAGGCCAGACAGAGACCCAGACAGGCCAGACAGAGACCCAGACAGAAACCCAGACAGACAGACAGACAGACAGACAGAGACCCAGACAGCGACCTAGACAGAGACCAAGACAGAGACCCAGACATACAGACAGACAGACAGACAGGCCAAACTGAAAGACATACAGACAGACAGACAGAGAGACAGACAGACAGACAGACAGACAGACAGGCCAGACAGAGAGCTAGACAGAGACCCAGACAGACAGACAGAGAGCCAGACAGAGACTCAGACAGAGAGCCACAAAGGACATACAGAGACCCAGACAGAGACCCAGACAGACAGACACACAGACAGACAGACAGGCCAGACAGACAGACAGACTGACAGACAGACAGACAGACAGACAGACAGACAGACAGACAGACAGACAGACAGATAGGCCAGATAGAGACCCAGACAGAGACTCAGACAGGCCCGACAGGCCTGACAGGCCAGACAGAGTCCCTGACAGAGACCCAGGCAGGCAGACAGACAGACAGACAGACAGACAGAGACCCAGACAAAGACCCAGACAGAGACCCAGACAGAGACCCAGACAGACATACATACAGACAGACAGACAGACAGACAGACAATCCAGACAGACAGACAGACAGACAGGCCAGACAGAGACCCAGACAGAGACCCAGACAGGCCAGACAGAGATCCAGACAGAAACCCAGACAGACAGACAGACAGACAGACAGACAGACAGAGACCCAGACAGCGACCCAGGCTGAGACCCAGACAGACAGACAGACAGACAGACAGACAGACAGACAGACAGACAGACAGACAGACAGACAGACAAACAGACAGACAGACAGACATATATACAGACAGACAGACAGACAAACAGACAGACAGACAGACAGACAGACAGACAGACAGACAGACAGACAGACAGACAGACAGACAGACAGACAGACAGATATACAGATATACAGACAGACAGACAGACAGACAGACAGACAGAGACCCAGACAGACAGATATACAGACAGACAGAGAGCCAGACAGAGACCCAAACAGAGAGCCAAACAGGCCAGACAGAGAGCCAGACAGAGACCCAGACAGACAGACAGACAGACATACATACAGACACACACACAGACAGACAGACAGGCAGACAGAGATCAGACAGGCCAGACAGAGGGCCAGGCATAGAGCCATACAGGCTAGACAGAGACCCAGCCAGGCCAGGCAGAGAGCCAGACAGAGACCCAGACATGCCAGGCAGAGAGCCAGACAGGCCAGGCAGAGAGAGAGCCAGACAGACTGGCCAGAAAGACAGACATACAGACAGACAGGCCAGACAGAGAGCCAGACAGGCCAGGCAGGCCAGACAGAGACCCAGACAGAGACCCAGACAGAGACCCAGAAAGACCAGACAGAGAGCCAGACAGAGACCCAGCCAGCCAGCCAGCCAGCCAGCCAGCCAGCCAGCCAGCCAGCCAGCCAGACAGACATACAGACAGACAGACAGACAGACAGACAGACAGACAGACAGACAGACAGACAGACAGAGACCCAGACAGACAGATATACAGACAGACAGAGAGCCAGACAGAGACCCAGACAGAGAGCCAGACAGGCCAGACAGAGAGCCAGACAGAGACCTAGACAGACAGACAGACAGACAGACAGACAGACAGACAGACAGACAGACATACAGACAGACACACAGACAGACAGACAGACAGACAGGCAAACAGAGATCAGACAAGCCAGACAGAGGGCCAGGCAGAGAGCCATACAGGCTAGACAGAGACCCAGCCAGGCCAGGCAGAGAGCCAGACAGAGACCCAGACATTCCAGGCAGAGAGCCAGACAGGCCAGGCAGAGAGAGAGACAGACAGACTGGCCAGAAAGACAGACATACAGACAGACAGGCCAGACAGAGAGCCAGACAGGCCAGACAGAGACCCAGACAGAGACCCAGACAGAGACCCAGAAAGACCAGACAGAGAGCCAGACAGAGACCCAGTCAGCCAGCCAGCCAGCCAGCCAGCCAGCCAGCCAGACAGGCAGACAGACAGACAGACAGACAGACAGGCCAAACAGACAGGCCAGACAGATAGATAGACAGACAGACAGACAGACAGACAGGCCAGACAGAGACCCAGACAGATACCCAAACAGGCCAGACAGAGACCCAGACAGAGACCCAGATAGACAGACAGACAGAGACCCATACAGAGACCCAGACAGAGACCTGAACCTATATATTGTCCTTTAATTCACCTTATGTACAAACTTATTGTCACATAATACAAGCCCATACATATACATAATGTACACACCTGACCCTAGATATTCTCCTTTAATACAGGCCCATATATATACTTTATGTACAAACCTGACCCTGGATATTGTTTCTTAATTAAAGCCCATACATATTAGGTATGTACAAACCTGACCCTGGATATTATCCCGTAATACAATCCCAAACATATATCTAATGTAGAACCCTGACTATGTTCCCGTAATACACGCACATACATGAATCAGTTTCCAATGATAATATTGCCATAATAAAACTGTTGGCAGTCTCCTTCACATAAATGGCATAACTTTGTTTCAATAAAAATATAACAAAACAAATGCAACGCATTCTGCCTCTTTCACGCCCCGTCAAATGATCTAGACAGTAAATCCTCTTCTACCAACCTGCGCCGCTCAGTACTTTCTGTACTTTGATTTTTCATTAAAAATAAAGTACTGTAAGTGTATCAACTCGCTGTACGCATGGCTCCGCTTTCAGTCAATATAACTCCGCCTTAGACCGCCCCTACTGTGGATATTGCCTTCTAAGTGACCTGCGGTATTGTCATCGTACGCCTTCCGTCCATGAGCAAGACACTTTATCTGCATTGCTTAGTACTGGTTCTACCCAGGAAGACATCGAGACTGATTCAAATAAGTTCAAAGAGCTTTCGTTACAATCGATGTAAAATAAATAAGTTTAAACTCAAGAGCCAACTCACCATGCTCTATTCATGGTCATATGGACATACCGGCATCTGAGTTCCTGACACCTACACCCTCTCGCACCAGATCTAATCACTCTGAATTTTACCATCTTGCAGCGAAACATTTAGTGTGTTTTCCCCCCTCTGTAACAGTGTCTCGTTGGAAAATCTACCAGCCTCTGTGGCGGGGGCTCCTGATTTGGTATTTTGCAAACAGGAGCTTTCCAAACCTTCATTCTAAACCCAGTCACATGCAGCTACTTGTTATATTTCTGATGATTCTCGGTGTTATGCTGGTTGAGTGAATTACCACAGGGGCCGCTATGGCAACCAGACAGGACTGATGATGAACGACAGGGCTGCCATAATAAAATAATGACAAAGCCTGAGATTTTTAAAAAGTTGGATCTTAACGCCCGCGAACACAAACTTTCAACAACAAAAAAAGTAAGCGCACACTCTTTATTAAAAAATATACACATTTTTTTTAAAAAATATACCAAAAACGACCAAATTAATGTATTTATTTTTATGTTAATAAACTAAATGAGTTCCTATTAAAATACTAATATAACGTTAAAGTCTCACCCACTTGCCTACATTATTTTCGGTAGGCTATCGATATCTTTTTGAAAAACATGAAATGGAAGACCTGCCTGTGGTTCTATTAAAACAACAGTTACAAGTAGTCTACTTGATTTTTTTCTTTGTCATTAAAAAAATGAATAAATATTTGTAGTGGTAAATAAATTAAAATTATGTACATGTTACGCACTCAGCTGTGAATAAACGGACTTCTACGAATCAAGGTCAGGTCGACTCGTTAATTATCTCCTATGTTTGGAGTTTGTCCATAGTTGTAGGTCATACTACACCAATTAATTTTCCATAGGCCTACCTTGTAGCTCTAAGCTCTGTACTGAGTTCCCTAATATAGGAAGCTATATTTTCAATTACTTGTTTTGAAAGGCCTATCTTAGTTTTATCAAAAAAACATACAGAAGCCATACGTTGAGTATGTTTTGGGTCGGATGGTGCTGACCCACCTACTTGCATGTAGAAATATGAGGAAAATGTAAAATATACTTCTTTCTTTGATTATGCAACACATTATGAATACATTGCACAAATGTATGATTTAACCTTTATAAGTACTCTTCAAAAGTTGAATTTTAATTTTTAGCAAGATTTTATGGTTTGTTTAGCTTGACAACCAATCAAAATTAAGAGATTCTGTGTAATAGCACCGAATTTACCCTGGAACTTTTCCCTGCCCGCTGATTGGTTTGTAATCGGTGTAGTACTTAGTCTGATCTAAAGATTACAGTTACATGACTTACCTCCCCTGTTGTACGCATGCGCCATTTGCAGGGTGAACTTTCAACTCAACAAAAATGGTGACGATGTAAGTTTTGTAATTAACAAGTCCACTGTTCAATATTCATTCCTTTATTGAGATGTACCGTAATTCAGACATTCTAAATGACCAGTCACAGGCTTCATTACGATGGAGTAATGTATTTTAAAAACTCACCGACATGAAGATTCTCGCGCCATTAAAATAAAAATTCGCCCCATAAAAGAATCGCTCCACTTAAATAATTATATCGGGCAATACGAATATAAACTTATGCAAGCAGTGCTATTCACAGGTTTGGACAGGGACATTCAAGATTTGGGTAATGATATTATATTCTAACATTTCACTTCCGGTTCCGGCTTCTCCAATGATGGACGCAAAATAACAGCTCTCGAAAATCATCGTTGAATCCTTCGTGGGAACGTGCCATCTTGGCCCATCTCAGCTCAACAACATCGATAAACCGTCGGATAACATCATGGAATCATTCAGGATGGCTCATTTAATTTTTATCTTTATGGATTAAGTAGTATTTTGGGAGTTTTATTTCGGACTTGGTAGGGTGCCATTTCGACGGAACAATAAAACAATAACACGAAAATTCAATAAGCAATAACCAAAACGTTTTGCTTATACAATCTTACAAATCTGCATCAATAAATTAAAATCAAAATGATAATTGCAGATTAAAATATCTAATAGTATCGATTAGTATTATCTTAAAAAATCAAAAAATCTCGTGTCCGTTCTGGTCTAAACTAGAAAATGTAAACGCCATCTTTTGAGTTGGGTTTGTGAGAGTGGGGACTGCCCTACATCACCTCTTACCTATACTCAATGGTATATATATTTAGTGTTCTTGTGGTGTTTCCAGGACTCTATCAGGTAAGCAATGACTTTTGTCCTATACAATTTTACAAATTTTAACAATTTTTATTAATTCTATTTAAAACAAAAAATGTATATATGTGCCATGTCGTACACATGTTTTATCCTGTCGGGTCGCTCACTTCTCAAACTAACTACACAAAGTAATATAAATACTAACATGTCCTCACAGATTGGAAAAATACAGAAATATTTGCATGCTAATCCTGGGCAAGGAATATCACCCTCCACCAATAAACTTTACATTCTATCAGATAGTAAAGGGAAGTATTTAATCCCGGAAACTTTAAACATAAATCTGAATAAACCAGATGTAATCATGTGATGTAACAAAAAAACCCGGTAAATTTATTTTCCCCCAATATGATAGTTCAGAAGAACTCGTTGCTGTGGTTAACCCCATTCTGGAAAGACTGGTCGTCTTAAATAAAACCTATCCAAACATACACATAGGTATCCTAGAAATCCCCCCTATATTCACTAGGGATTGGAATAGGAACAAAGGTCAAATTGATTGGGAAAGTATAAACCATAAAGAGCTACATATCCAAATCAATAACTTAAATGCACCAATAGCGTCATACAATGAACAATTAAGTTTAAACTATCCCAAGTTCGCCTGTGATTTCGTGCATAGTCGTAAACGAGGACCTGTAACGAGATACTCTAATAGCTCAGTACTTCTCTTAGATGGGGTTTATCCTATTCCAATTGTAGCCAGGAAGTGGTTACACAAAATATTCAACTTTTTTTTGTATTAGTTAATGCCCTTCGATTTAAGAACACTGGCATGGGGGCTCGTGTTATCTGTTGAGAGTGGGAACTGCCCTACCTCTAATCAAGATTCTAACTCTGCTTGTGACGTTACGAGGGTACAACATTTAATGATATGCCCATCTAATTAGTACACAGGGTGGACATCTCCTGGAGAGTGGGGACTGCTCTACCTCTGGAAGTGCCCACTTTTTGTCACTATATATATACTTGTAAACTTGCTGTGACGGCTATCAATCTCTTAATCTTAGTATAGACTTATTCTGTAATTATGGCATCGGGCTTTAGTACACCAAAAAGTCTCTTTAACTTAACGGGTGGAGGTGGAAGTAAAAGAACTAGACGAAGCCCACATTCTTTGATAAACCCATGCACTAAATGTGACATGGAGCTAAAAATGGAGGACAGCTATCTCGTATGTAACGGATGCTCTCTTAAATAATGCTTAAATTGCACAGGAATAACTAAAACTGCTTTTAACTGTATTCAGAATGGTGAAATTGACGACTTTATTTGGGACTGCAAATCGTGTAAGGCTACTGCACCTACTCTTGGGAATATTACCACTATGTTGAAAGAAATACAAATAAGCCAAAATCTAAGAATGGAGGCGGTAGAAAATAGAATTGACCAGATTGCATACAACACTTCTAATGAAATTGATAACAAACTTAAAGATGTAAAAATAGAAGTTGTCTCAGATATTATGGATGACGTGAACAAATTAGTCAAAGAGAGATGCAAAGAAATGGAAGATAGGAAGAAAAGAGAACTGAATCTAGTGTTTTTTAACTTATGTGAGTCTATTAACTCCGATAAAGATGCCGACAAGGAAAAAATAATCTCTATATCGAGTAATTTGGGTCTTGAAGACCTTTCAATTGTAGCCCTATATAGACTAGGGAAACCAACACCCGGTATCAACAGAGTGACTAAAGTTACTCTGGAACATAAGAAACATAGGAAGTTCCTCCTAATCAATGCTAAGCATATAGGAACCAAAGTGGTCGATGAATTCAGAAGAGTGATCCTTAGTCGAGACCTCACTGTAATTCAAAAAAAGAGAGAAAAAGAAGCAGAATGGAGGCTGCTGTCAAACGAAGTAAAAAATTGCCAGAACAAATGGAAACTCAGCCGAGTCAATCCAATTTGGATATTAGAACAATTACAAAAAACACTGGAAGTAATCTCGCAAACTACTTCAATAGTGCAAATTTGTCTGATAGTGCAATTGAACACATACCTGGTGATATTACGGTTCCTAGAAACCATCACCCCAAACATATATATCTCTCTAACACCATATGCTGATTGTTTAACTAAAGAAAAAAACCGGAACTCTTACTATTAATAGATTCTAATTATTATGACATTATTGCTATTTGCGAGATTTTACCAAAACACTCAACCATAGTACAATGTGAAGAATTCTTCCAACTAGAAGGATATGATATGCACATCTCGGACCTACAATCAGGTAGAGGGATAGTGCTTTATATAAAAACAACATTAAATTCAATCCTAGTTGAAGCTGATACGCTTTACAAGGAATCAATTTGGTGTGAAGTATATCTCCATAATACTGACAAAATGATAATAGGATGTGTTTATAGGAGTCCCAATAGTGATAATGAGAATAACCTCAAACTGTCTGGTCTTTTTGGACATGTATTACATAACAAGTACTCCCACGTGTTAATTATGGGAGATTTTAACTATAAGGAAATAATATGGAACGAGATGAGAACTACATGTAGGGAAGAGCATCCTGCTAATGTTTTTCTTGAATGCATCAGAGACAAATTTCTGTTTCAGCAAGTTGTTGAACCAACTAGATATAGAGCTGATGATGAACCATCAACTTTGGACCTCGTCTTTACGAATGAGGAAAACATGATAGAATCTATCAAATATAACCCAAGTCTAGGAAAAAATTATCATCTAATCCTAACTTATATATTTAATTGTTACATAGACCTTGAAGGCAATACGACAGTTAAATTGAACTTCCATAAAGGAGACTATACTCAGTTAAATAGTGATTTGGGTGACATAAATTGGAATGACGTCATAGGGGAAAAACCAATAACTGAGGCCTGGAGCAGCTTTGCTGAAACCATAACAAAATCATTAGATAACTCAATACCAGTGAGTAGAGCTAATCCTAGGCCTAACAGGAATAACCCTTTAATAGACAAAAATGCAATAAATGTCATTAGGATAAAGCATAGGAAATGGACTAAATATAAACACTGTAAAAATGAGAACAACTACAATGATTATAAAATTGTCAGAAATAATGTAGTATATGAATTAAGAAGATGCAAATACGATTATGAAAAAGATCTGGCACTAAAAATTAAAACGGATGATAAACTATTTTGAAAGTATGTAAGGTCAAATACCAAAACCAAAATATCGGTTTGTAACTTAGAAAACCCCAATGGAGAGCTAACAAGGAGTGATAAGGAAAAGGCGGAAATATTAAACAATCACTTTACCTCGGTCTTTACCAAAGAAAACATTGAAATGATTCCGACTATAGAGGAAAAACCAAACATAACCAGGCTTATCAATATAAACATCACAGAAGAAAAGATAAACAACATTTTAAATGATATAAAGTCATCGAAATCCCAGGGACCTGACAACCTGCATCCAAGAGTATTTAAAGAATGTGCAAATACATTGACAGTACCTCTTACACAACTAATTAAGAAATCAATGGACGAAGGGAAACTACCTGAAATCTGGAAGACTGCTAATGTAACTGCAGTCTTTAAAGCTGGAAAAAAGTCTAAACCAGAGAATTATCGACCAATTAGTCTGACACCAGTAACATGTAGAATCATGGAAAAGATTGTTAAAGGGGAACTAGGTATCTTATTATATCAATACATCAACATGGTTTCACGCGGGGCTGCTCCTGTGCTACTCAGTTGTTGAAATGTATAGGTGACTGGTCGGAAGCCATCGATAATGGGGAAGATGTAGATGTCATCTATCTCGACTTCAAAGCGGCGTTTGATAAAGTCCCCCATAAAAGTCTACTTAGAAAAGTTAGAGCCATGGGAATTTCAGGCAAATTTAATAACTGGATAGAAGATTTTTTAGCTAACCGAAAACAAAGGGCAGTAGTAAATGGGCAGGAATCGGGCATCATGGATGTTCTAGGACCCGTATTGTTTTTGATATATATCAATGACCTCCCCGAAGCAATTTCCTGCACTACTAAACTTTTTGCAGACGATACAAAACTTTATACATGTGTTAGTGACCCAAGTAATATATACAATTTACAGGATAATATATTCAATGCATGTAATTGGGCTAAAAGTTGGCAAATGGTATTCAATGCAAAAAAATGTAAACACCTTCACATTGGAATGAACGACGATGAAAACAATGTGTATTTTATCAAAGATCAAACAAATAAAATTGAAAAAATTACTAAGGTATTGCAGGAAAAGGACCTAGGGGTAACCTTTTTATGACTCTAAGTTAAAGTTTTCTAACCATATAAGTGGGAAAGTCTCTAAGGCTAATAGGAACCTAGGACTAATATTCAAAACCTTTACATATATGGACACAGAAATGGTCCTCTGCTTATATAAATCCCTTGTTAGACCCCACCTGGAATATGCCACAGTTGTCTGGTCCCCATATCTCAAAAAAGACATTAACACCATAGAAAATGTCCAAAAAAGAGCTACTAGAATGGTGGGTAACCTCAGCAACTTTCCATACCACACGAGACTTACTATGTTAGGACTACCAACCCTGGAGTATAGAAGAGAGCGAGCCGATGTGATTCAGGTTTACAAAATTGTAAATAACATCGATAAAGTAAATAAAAATAAACTGTTCACTATGGCCCCGAATACTGGCACCAGGGGAAACTCACATAAATTATTTAAGAAAAGAGCAAGAGTTGATATTAGGAGGAAATCCTTTGCTTATAGAGTGGTAGATTTTTGGAACAAACTACCTAACACAGTAACTGAGGCACCCACCATAAATTCATTCAAAAGTAGGCTAAACAAACATTGGGCTATAATATCCTTCCAAATTTAGGCCTAACAACTAATGAAATGAAACAACAACAAAAAGACAATATAACCTAAAAAGACGAAAGCGAACCGGAAGTCAGAATAGTCTTAACGACAATACCGGAAAATTATACAAACAATCCAAATGGGCCTAAGAAACGACGGTGTATGAGTGGCCTCGAAGACAGTATTACAGTATTACATTAGGTAATGACTAGTGCCCCTTTTAAAATCGACCACTCTCGCAGATGCCATTTTATGCCTTGTGAACACTCTATAGCACCTTCACTTTACCAAACTTACATTGATTGTTATTATCGATGAAGACTCGGACAAGTTCGAAAACTTTCGGCGAGCGGTCACAAGGCGGAAGGATTTGTTTCCGATTATTTAAAATAGAATGGTTGCATGGATCAGGGACTCGGATACGGGGATGTGCATCGCGCTATATAAGTCAAAATTATCGATTTTTCAGTGCCGTAGGTATTTACGGCTCATCTACGCAAACGGGATCGATAAGAGCCGATAATATCTATACGGCCAGTGTTGTCTTTAATTACAGACAGTGTGCGTACTTACTGACTACAGCTTAATTAAGTTTGCATGGCTTTTGCAGGCAATCAGGACCCGTTTATATTACATCTGAGTCCCTGAGGCAATAAAGAATGTGTACACCCTATTGAAAAAAGAAATCATTGAATTCAAAACGAAAAACGAGAATAACAATTTATTTTAAACAAGTCTGATTTGAATCAAATACAATGGTTGATAAAGCCATGAATTGATACATGTCCGCGCTGGATGTTGTTTTTGAAGGGAAAACAACGTAAACAATAGCTCTATTGGTATCCTAATATTGGGCTGATCTAAATAAGAACAATTACGCTCGTTTGACCGTATGTGAAACTGCGACAGCGACGTGATTCCACAAATTATATATACATATATAAATACACATATCATTGCTGTGTTATTTCTTTTTAGGAAAAGTATTTAAACTAGCTAGCTAATTCAAATACAAGCGGAGAGATTATTCTTCATTCTATAAAGTGACTTCTGTTTTAACTTTAATAAACAAAATAAATAATATGACCGTAGGTCAAACTGCGACAATGATCATGTACGTGACTCTGCAAATTTTACATATACATGCATAATGATACATGTAAGTACATAAGTTAGCTATTCGACTTGATTTTGGCTTCAGTTGTCTTGTTTAATTAAACTATGATGGATTTAGTGGTCTATTGTTCCATATTGCAGGTCTGACACCTTTTAATTAACACTGCCAGGTCGATACTGAATATACAGTGCGGTCGACGTGTCTGTGTCGGCATTTTGTATTTTCATACAATTCAGTTTTGTCACCATGTGTGCCAATAAACAGGATGTAATAATCGGTGGAATGCTTTCCGTTTGTTTTTATTACACCCTTCCACCCCTAAGTCAGAGGTGTCATACCGAATATACAAGGCATATTATCCCCTTAGAAGGGAGGTAACAGACATAATTCAAAGGATTGTTTTGGGTTCCAAATAACAGGATGTTGGTGATCGATATAATATTTCTGTTCTATTGCACGCAAGTACCCCAAAAGTCAAACGTGTCCTACCGAATACACAGGTACAGCATCGTATTACTATTTTTCAACCAACTTCAACAGCAAAATTTTAGACGAAAACAAAGGCTATACAGAAATCCAAGGCCGCCATTCAAATCTACACAATAATGGCAAAACAAAGGAATAATTATTTTGAATATCGAACCATAAATAAAACAGGAGTTTCACTTAGAATGTGTATTCATTTTTATGAAAAATAAAGGCGATTTTATTTATGAATATTCAACCAAAACACAACTTTGTAATTTGAGAACAAAACAAAGGCTATACAGAAATCCAAGGCTGTCATTCAAATCTACACAATAATGGCAATACAAAAAATAATAATTTTGAATATCGAACATAAATAAAACAGGAGTTTCACTTAGAATGTTTATACGTTTTATGAAAACTAAACTCGATTTTATTTATGAATTTTCAACCAATTTCAACCAAATTCAACTGCGTAATTTGAGAACAACACAAAGGCTATACAGAAATCCAAGGCCTTCTTTCAAAGCTACACAATAATGGCATTAAGAAGGAATAATTACATTGAATATCGTAACGTAAATGAAAGAGAAGTTAACTTTCTAGAAATGTACATTGTCGATTTAAGCCGCAATTGGCGAAAACTGTAGAAAAAGAAAATCAACAAAGCTATCAAGCGTATTTTCGCCGCTAAAACCCAAGTTATAGTATGAATTCCATCATTTTTTGTCAATAAATTAAAAGCAATACATGCATATTTAAATAACTTACCTCGATATTTGAAATAGATCGTGAAGTAGTATGTTAATAATTCATTTGTAGGTCAGCATCAACTAATTTCAGGATAATTGATCGCCTCAAAAATGGCCGCCGCACTGACTGGTACCCTGTTGTTTACCGCAGAATAATCAGGGAACCAGCTTATTGGCCATTCGGCGGATAAATCGGAAATTAACAAGAGGCGTATAGGGAGTTTCAAATCCAGGGTACCTGTATACCCATGATCCAAGCAAAAATTCATTTTGATGTGAAATCCAAGATGGCCACCAAAGCTAAAAATAGATTTAAAAAAAACAAGTTTGTAGCGACTACTTCTTGAAGACTATATGTGATATTGATATGGGACTTTTTCTAAAATGATCAGCATGACATGATGTTGGTCCTTATGGAAAAACCGTTTTGATTCGACGTTAAACATGGTTATTAAATGATTATGAAATAAAATTCTTGAGTTGCCAGTGGCCATCTTTGTTTAAAAAGAGTTATATATAAAAACTTGTAACGACTACTGTGAAACTACTTGATAGATTTTTCATGAAACTTCACAGGAATGCTGATCTAGCTTTCAGAACCTGCCAGTAGATCTTCAAGGTCATTGACCTCTTGCTGTGGTTTCTGCTCATGCAGTCTTAATGAAACAATGCCAGCCAGATCACAACTATAATGTGGCTATTAATGCTATTTATACTCCAATCTTGATGAAACTTGGGGACAATGTTTACGGCAACCCTATCTCATCCAGGCTTGATGACCAGCCAGATAACACCTATAATGCTGGAGTTATGGATCTTTGGTTTAGTGCTGAAGTGACCTGATACATGAACCTTCTCTTTGCTTCATTTTGATCATGTTTATTATAAAGCTTTATATGTGTTGATGGTGATGATATTTGATATATGTATACAATAACAGCTTGTAATAATGCATTTTGTTTAACAGATGAAGACGGTGCATACTTTTTAATCAAATGAGGATTTCAAGGAGTTTTTGCTGAATTTTCAAAATGACATATAACTTCAAAATATGTGTTCAAACAAGAAACCTAGGGAAATCGGGCATGTAGATGATTTTTGTCTTGCCTTTTCAAAGAAAAAAAGAGACATCTAAGGTTTCGCTTTTCCGGCGGCAAAGGCGTCAACGTTCAAATTTTGCGTTTAGGTCATTTTCTCACAAAGTGTATGCGCTAGACCTTTCAAACTTTGCTTATAGTTGTATCTTGGGTGGTCAAACAAGTTAAGAAATCAAAAGGTTATATAAAGACATACTAAAAAATGGATATTTTACATCATTGTCATGATCCTGGTATTACTTTTTAGTGTTTCTTTGCTTATAGTTGTATCTTGGGTGGTACATCGCAACGTGACAAAGCAAATGTGCAAGTGACCTTGACCCTCCAAGCAAAGGGCAGAACTTATTAATTTTTAGGTTCAATATTTGCGTTAGGTCACTTTCATAAACTATATTCACTAGAACTTTTAAAACTTTGCTTATAGTTGTATCTTGAGTGCTACATCGCAACGTGACAAAGCAAACGTGGAAATGACCTTGACCCTCAAAGCAAAAGGCAGATAACTTAATAATTTTACCTTCAACTTTTGCGTTGCTGTCAATTTCGCCCAAACTGTATGCACTACACCTTTCAAACTTCACTTATAGTTGTTTCTTGGGTAGTACTTCACAATGTGACAAAGTGCAAATGTGGATGTTAAGCAAAGGGCAGATAACTTTAATTACTACATTTACATCACTTTCTCATGAACTATAATTATGCACTAGATGCTTTAAACCTAGTTTATAGCTTAATCTTTGGAAGACAAAACTTCTATTTTTACATAGTTGTGTCTTGGGTAGTGCATCTTTTTGGATGCATGAATATCATCTATGACCTTCACCTATTTTTTGGAGCTAATGATTTTTTTATTTGATTTTTTATAGAATGGCATTTTTAAGGTCTCACTAAACAGTTATTTCCCTTGCCAGTCAAGGTAGAACTTTCTGGAGCTTAAAAAAAAGATCTGTGTTATTCGGTTCTTGTTTATTTCTTAAAATGTGCAAATATTTTCTCTTTTTTTTGTTGCAGGTGACACGAATGGGACAAGTTCATGATTTCATACAGGTAAGGATATGCCTGAATGTTTCTGAGCCCAGATCTGAGAATCTAATACTGGGTAGTGATACATTTGAAAATGTCAGTGAAATGGACAAATTCAAGAGGGTCGCTTCAAACTATTGATATAAAAAAAAATAAAATTGGTCAACCCCGTGCTTTTTGCTGGATATTTCGCGCAAGAGACATCAAGTTTCACAAAGAAAATATTTTTAAGAAAATTCATTAAGTTCTACAGTGGTCCAGAGGGGTCCTGCTACATATGCAGAGCTATGTAAAATTAACTGTGTTGTGAGACGTTTAACCAAACCTCATCCAGTCCAGCAGACGCTTACTCAAATAGCAGCTGATTGATGCAGATTTGTGTTTTCTGAAAAAAACCAGAAATGGAAACAAGTGAGTTTGAGGATTGTAAAATGGCATCAAGTGTGGATTTTAACAAGTATTTAATGATTTTACAGTGTAAAATTGACTATGGTGTAAGACATTCGGACTGTATGCGGTACAACAACAAGCACCTTGGTTGGAGAAATGCATAAGAAGTGTGGTTACTTTCAATATGGGAGACAATCCATTCAACTCGAAACAACACACACTTATTTGAACATTTCCGCACACATGGCAACATATATGTATGTAAAGAGTGTCTCGGGTTTGCTTCAGAACCTTCATATGAGCTGCCTTGTAATAATAGTTTGGTGTCCGAGATATGACCAGCTGAGCTTGGAACCACATCCAACAAACTGTGAGAGAAACAGATGTCTCCACACCACACCGAATCTATACATGGGACTTGGACAGTATCTAGACTGCATGCTTGAGGTAATTATAAGTACTGTTGCTGTAATCAAGTAATGTATCACATTATAATCATACCCCACCCACTTCAAATGTACAGCATTTATTCGTAATAACTAATCGTATTTAAGTCTATTATTTTTCACTCGTCAAGAATGTCGGTCGCATACAGCCTCACATAAAGTAACCTTACGTTAAGTAATGTATTTGTCACTTTGTCAAGAATGTCAGTTGCATACAACCTCACGTAAAGTAATCTAATACGTAAAAATAATTCATTCTTCACTTGTCAAGAATTTCGGTCGCAAACAATCTGACATTAAAAAACCTTGCGTTGCATAAAATAACTTGTTTGTAACTTGTCTAGAAACTAGGTCGCTTTCAACTTTATACAACCTTACGTGAAATAACCTTACGTAAAATAATGTAAATTTGTCGCTCGTCAAGAATGTCGGTCACATAGCACAGTCAGCACAGCATACAGCCTTGTGTAAAATAACCTTACGTAAAATAATTTATTTCTCACTCGTTAAATAGATCTATGTCGGTCGCATACTGCCTTGCATAAAAAAGCTTAAGTAAAATAATTTATTTGTCACTTGTCAAGAATGTCGATTGCATACAACCTCATGTAAAATTTATAACTTTACGTAAAAGAATTTATTTTTCAAAAATGTCGGTCGAGTACGCTTGTCTTCTCTCATCGTTTCTTTACATTTTGTAAAAGCGTTTTGTTGTAATTTTGTGTCAGTTGTCGAGAATGTGTGAAACTGTTGTACTGAATTTAGTTAATTTCAGATGAATATATTATTAAAGTATAAATTCTCAGTGTTGACTTTACTTGAATTGGTTTTACTGACTATTGACTTGACTAGACTTGATTTGACTGACTCAAAAGCACACCCTACATAATTTGTTTATGATTTGAATCACCAAAACTTGACTTGACTTATACTTGACTTGACTTGAACTTGACTTGAACTTTACATGAATGTGTGAAACTATTGTATTGAATTTAATTAATTTTCGGATCAATATACTAAGTTAACTGTATATGGAAAAATGTTCACTTCGGTCTTGACGTGGGGCTTGTTGCTTCTGAAAATGGACAGGCCCTGATTTAAAATGGACAGGCCCTGATTTAAAATGGAAAGGTCCAATCTTTTTTTCTTAGTGGAATGTGTCTTTATTCGCTTTTATAGCACACATTTGTTACGTATGTATTACTCAAACTCAGAACATCCCCTGACTATATTTTTCTTTTTGTTACCACTTTATGCTCCCTAGTCAGCAAACTTATTTATCACTTCGTTAGAATAGAATATTACATTGAAATTTACAACCGATGCAAAGGAGAGTACTAGCTATTTTGCCAAACGATAATAATCAGAGCCGACTTGGTGAAACTGGAGCCAACTTGGTGCCAAATTTTTAATCGGGTTTTATTAGACTATCAGTGCCCATCAATTAGGAACTTCTTTCATGCATTAATGTGTTTTGATTGCCAAAAATGGTTTTTCTTATCAAAGAGGAAAGAAAACACAACCCTAATAGCAGGATAATGTAGTTTTACGTCAGAAATTGTCGATCTCAAAGTTGTGACAAACTGCCGATACGACGCCAGGCAAAATATTCAAACTTCTTGTTTCAATTTGTGTATAACACATTTTAATTACTTTATTGCAAGTGTTATCATAGTTCAGGAGTATTTTGTCTTGAGGATCTTGAGATCAAGTAAAAAAAGATTTTTCTTTTGATTTTTTGATTTTTTAGACAGGCCCAACGGGCTCCTTGTATGCAAAATGAGCCCCGGGCGTCGGGCTATCCTATTCTTGGAGCACTGTCGACTAGACTATAATTAACTAGACTTGACTTGACTAGACTGATTCAGCTGCTGAAAGTCTGCACAACTTGTTTTTGACTTGACTCACCATAACTTCCTTATTACTTGACTCAACATAACTTGACTTGACTGAACTTGACTTGACTTGACCAACACACATTATAATTTAAATATTAAACACATTTTAGATAAAAAAAAACATAATGCTCAATGTAGAAATAACAATACTGATAATTATTTTACTAAAGAAGGAGTTATTAAAGATACACCTTTGTCGTCTCTATGCAATCCCATATATTTTCGAATTGCCTAGATCTCAATTTGTCGAATCCAGACGTTGTCATACTTTATGCTATAATTTCACAAATAGTCGCCCGATGTTGTCAAATGAAGTCATTTCATGTAGGGCTTTAATGTAAGTTTCTTCAGAAAAGATTTTCGTCGCATGTCTCGGAACTTTTTTTCCTTCAACAAATGCACATAAATTTCATCTCGGCAAACTGTAAACTCCATTGATTATAGTTGTTAAAATGTTTATAAACTTTCATTTAAGCATCATTTATCGTTTATTTTTAAGTCCCGCGTTAGGCGAGACATGTGAATCCGCGGATTTCTTGTTTTAAAAGTTGTTAAAATTGTCACACTTTCTTTTTATCTATTTAGTACATGAAAAGCATTGAAAAGACTCCAATTGACCAGTGTCTTAATAGCCCCCTGTCAGAGTGGTCTAATGCTGAAGCTCGCAGTAGCATCTGAATTCCACTGCTACCGCATAAGATTGAGTCTCAGAGGATGTTTGTTATTTTATGTGGGAAAAGCAACCTCTTGGTCATGATGGTAAAGACACTGCGTTTGAAACCTTCTCGACTCTCACCGCTACCAGCTCGAATCCCACTGGGAGCTCAGCTTGTCAATTAATAAAGAGTAGATGCTTACTGATGGCGGGAGGTGTACAGTACTGGTTGTACACAGAAATCGATCATCATATATAGCCTAAAATGGACTGAAAATGACGTTAAACACCATTCAATCAACCGGTTATATGGGAATGTTTGCAATTTTCTTGCAGAAGTTCTATTGTTCTATTCATGTGTCTGGATTCAGGTACATGCATCCAAGGTCTTCCTCCACCTTTAAGTTATCTGTCCTAATACTCCTATATGACCTAAGCACTGTATAAAACAGTTATCTGTCCTAATACTTCCTATATAACCTATAAAACCCAATTAAAAATGAGGAAGCATGGCAATGAGTTCAGACAAATTTTAACAATTAAGATGAGATGTGTGGAAAATCACAATGAAAACAAGGACTATTTATTTTTTTGGAAAATTACTTTCATTTTTGTTCAGACTCCAGTATATACAGATTTTTGTTCAAGGATTTATCTGTTCTTAATCTACAATGTGGTGGTCAGAACCCTTGCCCATCTCTGTAAATCTGCCAGTGACAAGATCCAGTGATTTGTATCAATCGAAGCTTTCTCAATGATAAAATTAGTAAAACATGCCCTTAAAGTTAGAACTGAAGAGATGGAGTGCAATTTCATATTCAAACATGCAGTTGCTGCCACGCGGATTACGACTAATCACACTTAACGCGGGGATTTTATCTCACCGCGGACACAGTGATTTTGTCCCCGCGATAGGCGGACAGGACAGACCACTCAATGCGGGGACAATAACTTTTGACCACCGCGACACAATCACCGCGAGTTGCCGTGATCCGTTTTGATTCGCCGCGATTTACCTTCAGTATCAATGTACACTTTTGCAGTCAATTTAATGCATTATTATTCAATAACTATCAATGACATCGTTGGTCCGCACTGTACTGCAAACAAGGACTTGAAACTACAATGAAAGAGACAAAAAACAACAGAAAGGGTGGTGAAAACAGGGTTACCGACTTGGAACGGTCTGTGTTTACAAGTCTATAACTCCCCCCCCCCCCCCCACCCTTACACATAAATGTTGCCACCACCCACCACTCTTGTTCTTTTTGCATATGTTGTTTTTGTCGATTCTTATACATATTTCAGTGTTGTTTTGGTCAATTCTTACAAAGCTTCTTACACATAAATGTTGCACCCTCCCCACCATCCCCCCATTCGAAACTCAATTTCTTACACAGATATGTTGCCAAACCCCAACCCCGAAACTCGAAACTGGGATATTTTTATTTTATTTTTATTTCTGTGTTGTTTTAGTCAGTTTTGACACATAGCTGCTTACACATAAAAGTAGCCCCCTCCACCCCCCACCCCCCCCCTCCCCCCACCAACTCGAATCTCTATTATTATTTTTTTTTTTCTTCATATACAGTTCAGCTAACGCGAAACCCACACTTTACTCTTTCACGCCGAGTGAGGAATGTACAAATCGCGTACTTACGCGGAGTTTGGATGATAAAACTACTCGGCGTGGGAATCATCTATGCGAAAAGCTCTCGGCGTAATTATGCCACGATACTTCGCGTTGACAAACTCAGAGTTTGTCCTATTACCGGTTTCGCGGCGAATGAACATAAAATTCAATCAGTAATTATTATATTGAACATTATAATTATATTTTTAAATACTCATTATTTGTTACACAAGTTTTACTATACTCCTGTTTACTGTTAATACATCGATGAGTTCTTTAGTCAGATTTTGTTTTTAAAGAATTCCGAGTCATAAAGTTCCGTTGTTAGTGCCGCCTTGTTAAAAGGTATATACATGGCCAAGGAGTATGGGTATTTATGTCGGTTCAAGAAGAAATGACTTTTGGACAACAGAAATGAACACAACATGTGATTAAATGCAATAAAAGTTTGAAATACGTATTTGTTTCGAAATTTATTCATTGTCAGTCGTGTCAACTTTGCACAGAAAAGCTGCACTCGGCGTCTCATTTTTTGTACTTTTTCTGGCGATTGGCTTTTTCAAGCGCGCTGTCGGAAGACTTCCCCCAAAAAGTTGTCGGAAAATTCAGATTTTCCCCCAATAATAATTGGTTGGCACTCATGGTTAGTTGGATTTTACGCGGCTTAACTCGGAGTGTGATCACAACGAGTGTATCGAAAATGGCATACTTTTGCGGCGTGGATTCGGCGAGTCCAAACACTGACTCGGCGTAGATTCGCGCGGCACTCGATATGAACAAACTCGGTGAATCGAGTCAAGTGGAGGTTTCGCGTGAGCTGTACTGTATCTATGTTGTTTTTGTCAATTCTTATACATATTTCTGTGTTGTTTTGGTCAATTCTTACATAGCTTCTTACACATAAATGTTGCCCCCTCACCAACACCCCCACCTCTCCCCCACCCCACTCCCCCCACTCCCCCACTTGAAACTCAATTTTTTATTTTATTTTATTTTTTGCATATATTTGTGTTGTTTTTGTCAATTCTTATACATATTTCTGTGTTGTTTTGGTCAATTCTTACATAGCTTCTTACACATCTATGTTTTTGTATTATCTTTTTACATATTTCTGTGTTGTTTTGATCAATTCTTACACATATAGCTATGTTGCCCCACCTTCTGCCCCGTCCCCCACACCCTACTCGAAAGTCTTTTTTTGTTTATATATTTTCTGTGTTATTCTTGGTCACTTCTTACACATAAAGCTATGTTGCCGCCCCCGCCTCCAACCCCACTCCACAACCCACTCGAAACATAAACACCCCCCTTCCCCCCCCCCCCCCCCCCCCCCCCCCCCCCGCCTTCGTCCGTCCGTCATCCGATGTCCGTAGTCCGTCCGTCGTTAACTTTTGTCTCGTTATAAAGGCGATAGGGCCTTCATTTTTCATCTGATCTTTACCAAACTTTACCACATTGTTAATATCAATGAAAGCTCGGATAAGTTCAAAAACCAGCCAGATCGAATCAGTAACATCGGAGTTATGGCCCTTGATTTAGTTAAAAATGCTATATTGCTTATTTTTGCCTCGTTAAGACGATAGGGCCTTCATTTTTCATCCTATCTTTACTAAACTTTAACAGATTGTTAATATCAATGAAAGCTCGGACAAGTTCGAAAACCAGCCATATCGAACGAGTAACAGCGGAGTTATGGCCCTTGATTTAGTTCAACATGCTATAATTTGCCTCGTTAATACGATAGGGCCTTCATTTTGCATCGGATCTTTGCCAAACTTTACCAGATTTTATGACTTTCTTTTTTTTATATTATTGATATTTTTATTTTATTTTTATAGATTTTTTCATTTTTTGTCTCGCCTTTTCGAAGGAAAAAAGAGACATAGGTGTTGCTTTTCCGGCGGCAGCTTCAACATTCAAGTTTTGCGTTTAGGTCATTTTCTCACAAACTGTATGCACTAGACCTTTCAAACTTTGCTTATAGTTGTATCATGGGTGGTACATCGCAACGTGACAAAGCAAATGTAGAAGTGACCTTGACCCTCCAAGCAAAGGGCAGATAACTTACTAATTTTTAGGTTCAACTATTGCGTTTAAACGGTCACTTTTTCACAAACTGTATGCAGTAGACCTTTCAAACTTTGCTTATAGTTGTATCTTGGGTGGTACATGGCAGTGTGACAAAGCAAATGTGTAAATGACCTTGACCCTCCAAGCAAAGGGCAGATAACTTAATAATTTTTAGGTTCAACTTTTGCATTTAGGTCACTTTTTCACAAACTGTATGCACTAGACCTTTAAAACTTTGCTTAAAGTTGTATCTTGAGTGGTACATCGCAACGTGACTAAGCAAATATGGAAGTGACCTTGACCCTCCAAGCAAGGGCAGATAACCTTATAATTTTTACCTTCAACTTTGGCGTTTGTCACTTTTTCACAAACTGTATACACTAAAACCTTTCAAACTTTGCTTATAGTTGTATCTTGAGTGGTACATTGCAATGTGACAAAGGAAATGTGGATGTGACCTTCACCATGCAAGCAAAGGGCAGATAACTTTAGTTGTTACATTTACATCACTTTCTCATGGACTAGAATTATGCACTAGATTTTTTTAAACCTTATTTATATCTTAATCTTTGGAAGAAAACATATTCTAGTTTGTCATAGTTGTGTCTTCGGTAGTGCATCTTTTTTTTGGATGCCTGGATTTCATCTATGACATTGACCTACTTTTTGGAGCTGATGATTTTTAGCTCTACTGGCCAAAGGCCTTCATTTTTCATCAGATCTTTACCAAACTTTACCAGATTGTTAATATCAATGAAAGCTGGCACAAGTTTGAAAACCAGCAAGATCGACCAATAATAGCGGAGTTATGGCCCTTGATTTAGTTAAAAATGCTATATTTTGCCTCGTTAATACGATAGGGCTTTCATTTTGCATCTGATCTTTACCAAACTTTACCAGATGTTTTGCCTTTTTTTTTTTATTATTAGTATTTTTTTTTTTTTAATATATTTTTTCATATATATTTTTGTTTTGTTTTAATATTATTATTATTTTTTTTTATTTTATTTTTTTAGTTTGATTTTTTTTAATAATTTTTAATTATCTTTGTTTTAATAATTTTTAATTATCTTTGTTTTAATTTTTTTTTTGGTGTTAACGCCTTGCCCCGGGTTGAGCAGAACTTTTATATTTAAAAATCAATAGTACACAACTTTAACCATCCCGAATATGGCAGGAAGCAATGCTGTGCTTATTGCATTTTTTTTTTGGTTCGTTGATTTTTGATGGAGTTACAGCCCCATGACATTTTTTTTTAAAAGTTATGGCACTTTGACGTTTTTTACTTTAAATTTCTTGACGGCACTACTCCTCCTAAACGGCTTGTTGCATTTCTACAAAATTTGGCAGGAAACCTCAGTATGATGTCTAGTTGTGCAAAGCATGGTATATCAATGAAAACCAGCTAGATCTAGTTAATAGCGACAGGTTATGGCCCTTGATTTGTTGACAAATGCTATATTGTATTTTCCTTTGTTAAATTCGAAGTTACTTCATTTTTTATCTGATCTTTACCATATTTGTTTAGAATGTTAATGTATCACCACGTCCCCACCAATCCCCCACCCCCCCACCCCACCACCCATTTTATAAAATTTCATTCATAGAAGAAAGTGGGACAAATTAAAAAATGCCCATGCCAGACTAGACACAGCAGACTTATTGCCCATGATTACCAGGTGAGCGATCTAAGGCCAACCTATCCCTAGCTGTTTTTGCAATGTTTTAAAAAAACTCCTGATGGGAATTTTATGTCGACAACCCTTGATATAAGAGCCGTTTTAGCAAGTAGAGCATCCACAGGCCCTCTTGGGCCTCTTGTTTTTAATAGAATGGCATTTTGTTTTTAAACAAAATTGCACTTCAATGTCATCTCGGCAAACGGCAAACTCGATTGTTTTTAGTTACTAAAATGTTTTCAAACTTTCATTTAAGGATAAAATTAATGACCTTTTTATTTTTAAGTCCAGCCCCCATTAGGCGAGACATGTGAATCCACGGATTTCTTGTTTTATTTTTTTATTTATTTATTTTTTGAATTTTTTTCAATTGATTGATTTTTAGCTCTACTGATCAGAACGTCCGTCTTCCGTCCGTCCGTCTGTCCATAAACTTTTTTTTGTAGCGACTACTCCTCTGAAACTACTGAATGGATTTTCATGAAACTTTACAGAAATGTTGCCCATGAAGTCTAGTTGATCCTAGCAAAGATTCATGTTGATGTGAAATCCAAGATGGCCGCCAAATCTAAAAATAGATTTTTAAAAATACAAGTTTGTAGCGACTACTTCTTGAAAACTCTAAGTGATATTGATATGGGACTTTTTCTAAAATGATCAGCATGACATGATGTTGGTCCTTGTCGAAAATCGTTTTGATTCGACTTTAAACATGGCTGCCAGCAGCCATCTTTGTTTACATAGAGTTATTTTGTAAAAACTTGTAGCGACTACTCCTCTAAATCTACTCGACGGAGTTCCATGAAACTTCACAGGAATGTTGCTCTTGATGTCTAAATGATCCTAGCAACATTTCATGTTGGTCAGAAATTCAAGATGGCCACCACAGCTAAAATAGAATTTCAAAAAACAAGTTTGTAGCGAGTACTTCTTGAAAACTATAAGTGATAACGATATGGGACTTTTTCTAAAATGATCAGTAGGGAATGATGTTGGTCCTTGTCGAAAATTACTTTGATGCGACGTTAAACATGGCCGCCAGCGGCCATCTTTGTTTACATAGAGTTCTATAATGAAAACTTTTAGCGACTACTCCTCTGAAACTCCTTGACAGATGTTCATGAAACTTCACGCGAATGTTGCTCTTAATGTCTAATTGATCCTAGCTAAACTTTAGGTAGGTCGAAAATTCAAGATGGCCGCCACGGCGAAAAATAGATTTTCAAAAAACAAGTTTGTAGCGACTACTTCTTGAAAACTATAAGTGATATTGATATGGGACTTTTTCAAAATGATCAGCATGACATGATGTTGGTCCTTGTCAAAAATCGTTTTGATTCGATGTTAAACATGGCTGTTAGCGGCCATCTTTGTTTACATAGAGTTATATAATGAAAACTTGTAGCGACTACACCTCTGAAACTACTTGACGGATTTTCATGAAACTTTACAGGAATGTTGCACTTGATGTCTAGTTGATCCTAGAAAAAATTCAGGCTGGCCGGAAATTCAAAATGGCCACCACGGCTAAAAATAGATTTAAAATAAATACATTTGTAGTGACTACTTCTTGAAAACTGTAAGTGATATTGATATGGGACTTTTTCTAAAATGATCAGCATGACATGATGTTGATCCTTGTCGAAAATTATTATGATTCGACATTAAACATGGGCGCCAGTGGCCATCTTTGTTTACATAGAGTTTGTATAGTAAAAATTTGTAGCGACTACTCCTCTGAAACTACTTGGCGGATTTTCATGAATCTTCACAGGAATGTTGCTCTTGATGTCTAGTTGATCCTAGCAAAATTTCAGGTCGGCCGAAAATTCAAGATGGCTGCCACGGCTAAAAATATATACAAGTTTGTAGCGCCTACTTCTTGAAAACTATAAGTGATATTGATATGCGTCTTTTTCCTAAAATGATCAGTATGAAATGATGTTGATCCTTGTCGAAATTTTTTTGGATTCGAAGTTAAACATGGCTGCCAGCGGTCATCTTTGTTTACATAGAGTTATATAATGAAAACTTGTAGCGACTACTCCTCTGAAACTACTTGATAGATTTTCATGAAACTTCACGCGAATGTTGCTCTTAATGTCTAATTGATCCTAGCTAAACTTTAGGTCGGCCGAAAATTCAAGTTGGCCGCCACGGCTAAAAATAGATTTTCAAAAAACAAGTTTGTAGCGACTACTTCTTGAAAACTATAAGTGATATTGATATGGGACTTTTTCTAAATGATCAGCATGACATGATGTTGGTCCTTGTCAAAAATCGTTTTGATTCGATGTTAAACATGGCTGTTAGCGGCCATCTGTGTTTACATAGAGTTATATAATGCAAACTTGTAGCGACTACACCTCTGAAACTACTTGACGGATTTTCATGAAACCTTACAGGAATGTTGCTCTTGGTGTCTAATTGATCCTAGCAAAATTTCAGGTCGGCCAAAAATTCAAGATGGCCGCCATGGCTAAAAATAAATTTTCAAAATACAAGTTTGTAGCGACTACTTCTTGAAAACTATAAGTGATATTGATATGGGACTTTTTCTAAAATGATCAGTATGACATGATGTTGATCCTTGTTAAAAAATATTTTGATTTGACATTAAACATGACCGCCAGCCGCCATCTTTGTTTACATAGAGTTATATAATGAAAACTTGTAGCGACTACTCCTATGAAACTACTTGATGGATTTTCATGAAACTTCACAGGAATGTTGACCTAGCTATCAAAAATCTATCAGTAGGGCTTCAAGGTCATTGACCTCTTGTTTATATTATTTTTTATTTTTTATTTTTCTATATATTTTTTATTATCTCTACTGGCCAAGTTCGAAAACCAGCCAGATTGGACCAGTAACGGCGGAGTTACGGCTCTTGATTTAGTTAATAATGCTATTATTTGCCTCGTTAAAGCCTCAGTCACTCTATTCCGACTATGGCCAGGATTCACCACGATTTATCACAAATAATTTAATCGTGATGAGTCATGGTATGGACCCAGATTCTGGCGGGAAACTAGCCTCATACGGTGAGACTACGAATAACAAAGACAATAAAGGGTTTCCTATGATTTTAAATGTTTTCCCTAAGGTTAAGATAATAATCAATGATGATCCATGGCGGCAACACCAAGGACAGTCCGGGTTTTTGACGGTACACCGTGACGCATTCGTAGAATACCACGGTAATACTACGGATGATGAGGGCGCCGTAACGGTTTATCACGACGTTAGTACGAGTGCGCATGGAAGCGCTTCGGATGCTGACGTTTCTACTACGTTTCGACGACGGTCACGTGACGGTACGATATAAGAATCTGTGCAGATATCGGACCCTATATATACCCAGTCCGCGTGGAAACCGTGGGTGATCTTGGTTGTTCGTAGATCCACCGTTATCAATCGTCATTAAACTGACTACAGTCTTGATGGAAACGTCGTCATTCTTCTGTAATCGTATGTAATCTTGGATAATCGTCAGTCACCGTACTATGTTCTTGATGGCATCGTCGTAGAACCGTCTCATACCGTGTTGGACCTACGATCAACCACGAATTTCCGTACCATATTCCTCGCCACCCGTAGAGCAATCCTACTGCATCCGTAACTCATCTTGAGTATTCGTATTGGATCACGAATGCATGTACGGTGGCAGTACGATTATGCAGGATTGCGTTAGGGTTGCACTACAGGTTGACCGCACCGTGGTTGTGCCTCGATTGTTTTGAACAGTTGCGGGACCACCAATATTCTCCAGGGATCATGACGGATCATGACTGAGCCTTCTACGACTTACCAGGATTCACGAGGATGCGCCAAGATTTGTGAAATCGTGGTGAATCCTCGTCAGAATCGGGATAGGTTGACTGAGGCTTAATACGATAGTTACTCGCTTCATTGATGTTATAAGAGCCATATTAGCAAGTAGAGCGTCCACAGGCCCTCTTGGGCCTTTTGTTTTTTAGCTCTACTGAACTGAAATCAGCAGAGCTTATGCCGTGGTGCGGCGTCCGTCGCCCGTCTGTCCGTAAACTTTTTATTGTAGCGACTACTCCTCTGAAACTACTGAATGAATTTTCATGAAACTCTACAGAAATGTTAAACATGAAGTCTAGTTGATCCTAGCAAAAATTCATGTTGATGTGAAATCCAAGATGGCCACCAAATCTAAAAATAGATTTTTAAAATACAAGATTGTAGCGACTACTTCTTGAAAACTCTAAATGATATTGATATGGGACTTTTTCTAAAATGATCAGCATGACATGATGTTGGTCCTTGTCGAAACTCGTTTTGATTCGATGTTAAACATGACTGCCAGCGGCCATCTTTGTTTACATAGAATTATTTAGTGAAAACTTGTAGCGACTACTCCTCTGAAACTACGCGATGGATTGCCATGAAACTTTACAGTAATGTTGCTCTTGATGTCTAAATGACCTTAGCAAATTTCAGGTTGGTCGGAAATTCAAGATGGCCACCACAGCTAAAAATAGATTTTCAAAAAACAAGTTTGTAGCGAGTACTTCTTGAAAACTATAAGTGATATTGATATGGGACTTTTTCTAAAATGATCAGTATGGAATGATGTTGATTCTTGTCGAAAATTATTTTGATTCGACGTTAAACATGGCCACCAGCGGCCATCTTTGTTTACATAGAGTAACATAATGACAATTTATAGCGACTATTCCTCTGAAACTACTTGACGGATGTTCATGAAACTTCACACGAATGTTGCTCTTGATGTCCAATTGATCCTAGCAAAACTTCAGGTCGGCCGGAAATTCAAGATGGCCACCACGGCGAAAAATAGATTTTCAAAAAGCAAGTTTGTAGCGACTACTTTTTGAAAACTATAAGTGATATTGATATGGGACTTTTTCTAAAATGATAAGCATGACATGATGTTGGTCCTTGTCGAAAATCGTTTTGATTCGATGTTAAACATGGCTGTCAGCGGCCATCTTTGTTTACGTAAAGTTATCTAGTAAAAACGTGTAGCGACGTGTAAGTACTCGACCGATTTTCATGAAACTTCACAGGAATGTTGCTCTTAATGTCTAATTGACCATATACAATTTCAGGTCGGCCGGAAATTTAAGATGCCCGCCATGGCTAAAAATAAATTTTCATGCATTTTTTATCCGATCTTTACCAAACTTTACCAGATTGTTAATGTCAATGATAGCTCAGACAAGTTCGAAAACAGCGGAGTTATGGCCCTTGATTTCGTTAAATATGCTATATTTTGCCTTGTTAAGGCGATAGGGCCTTCATTTTTAGCTCGACTATTCGAAGAATAAGAGAGCTTATGTAATCACCCCGGCGTCCCACATCATGGTTTGCGTGTAAGCTGTGTTAACAAGTCTATATCTCTTACATTTCTTATCCTAGCACAGCCAGATTTGTTCATGGGCTTCCTCATATCATTATCTTAAGGGCTGCATAAGCAATTTTGGTTCCTGTTACCCATGGAACCCAAATTATGATAGCCCATAAAATGTGCCCCATTTCACCACAAATTTTGCGTGTAAGCTGTGTTTACAAGTCTATATCTCTTACAATTCTTACCCTAGCACAACTAAATTTGGCCACTAGCTTCCTTATAGCATTATCATAAGGGCTGCTTAAGTAATTTTGGTTCCTGTAACCCCTGGGCTCCCATGGAACCCAAATTCTGTCTGTTTCACATCAAATTTTGCGTGTAAGCTGTGTTTACAGGTCTATATCTCTTACATTTCTTGTCCTAGCTGAACTAAATTTTGGAATTGGTTTCCTTATAGTATGTTGTAAAGGGTTGGATAAGTAATTTTGTCTTTTGCAAATTCTGTGCTCCCATGGAACCCAAATTGTGATGGCTCATAAAATGTGAAATAAAGGCAGATTTAGGTTTGCATGTAAGCATGTATATATCTATAATTTTGGTTTGGGATTTGTTATAGCATTATGCATCTTATTACTTCACCCATACTGGGGCATGGGCTTCCTTCTCCCCACACCCTACCCCCGCACTTGTTTTAGTCAATTCTTACACATATATGTTGCAACCCTCCCCCCCTCCTCCCCACCTATCAGCCCCTCCCCCACCCGACCCAAGACTTGAAACTTTTTTATTTTTTTACCATATTTCTTTGTTGTTTTAGTCAATTCTTACATATATGTTGCCCCCTCCTCCCCCCCCCCCCCCACCCACTCCCGCCTCACACCACCGCTCCACCACCCCCCTCACCCCCACTTCAAACTGTTTTTTTTTTTACATATTTCTGTGTTGCTTTTGTCAATTCTTACACTATCCAGCAGGCTTGCCGAACGTGTCGGTGGTTCTACCAGGTGCCTGTCCGTGCACGAAAATTGCCCGGAGGGGAACTTGGGGTCTTCCTCCATCAATGGAAGCTGGAAAGTCGCCATATGACCTTAGCTGTTAATTCAATATTCCTGCTTCAAATCCCATTCTTGTTGGCTATAAGTTTATGAAAATAATCGGAAGCGGCAAATTTATCGGTGTTACCTGTACGACAACAAGGTAAAATTTAAATGTTCGCTTCGCTTATTTACCGAATTGTTGGATTTTCGTCGACTTATATTTTTATGTAATAGATAGAGTCTGGTCTCGGCGAGTTGGCTTATTTAAACACCGAGATAGGCTGAGACATACACTATCTTTTGTGTAGCACTGTAACACTGTGACGACATAGTGACCGTACTCTAAATTCCAATATCCGGTAGTTGTAGCACGGTATAGCCACGCCCCAAAGAAAATGTCACCGACCATGCTACAATATTCGTTGTAGCCTGGTATATGTATTTTATCATGGCTTCTGGGAGCGTAATAAAGCCATGGTTTATTTCTCGTAATACACTAGTGTATTACAGATGCAAATGAGGACCGAATCACTGTGTTTGTGTACTGTAAAACATATAATCCCACATGTTTGCATGGTATATCATACGATACGTTCAGACACTTTAAATATTTATCATTATTTGAAAGCTTACTTTATTATACGCATGTTAGAAACGTTAATTTTGGTTAAAGGTGTCGCATTTTTTGTCGGGCGAACACACTACAGTCTCGTAACGTAGCAGACGTCATGAAAACAACAACACGACGTCATGATTTCTCTTACAAATTGCCGCCTTATTTAAGGTAAATTGATAACATTAAAGTGAAGCTATCACGTCGTAGGTGTGTTATGTGATAAACAGAATCTTACATTCGTGACTTTGTATTATTGACTTTATAAACTTTAATAATATTACTTCTTATAAGAACATATAATGAAACCCGTCTTTAATATTAATATGTTTGAGTCTAAAAACAAATCACCGAAACTACGGTATTGGCTCAATTTCCCTGTACGGAAAACAATATATCACCTAAGTTAAGTCAATACTGACATTATTTAGTATCAATGCTATACATTTTTGTTGGACGTGACTATTTTTTTATGGAGAGCCGTTTTCACATTTAACCACTATTTAGCGATATCGTTAATTCAATTACCGATATCAAAAATTCAATTACCGATATCAAAAGTTCGATGACTGATACTAAAACTTAATTAGCGATATCAAAAAGTATCTTTGATATAAAAAAATAAATTAACGATATGGCTATTTTAATTACAGATGTCGCTAATTCTATTTTCAATATCGCTAATTTAATTATCGATATCGCAAATTCAATTTCAGATATCAACACTTATTTTAAAATCAACAATTGCATTAGCGCTATCATATCTATAACTGATTTAGCGATATGCAAATTTGAACGAATTTGCAACATCAGTAATTCAATTTAGGATATCAAACATTGATTTCTTGATATCGCTAATTCAACCCCCTTATTATAGATGGTGGTGTCATATAAGTAAAATGCCAAATTATGAGATTCGATAATTCAAGGGCCATGAATCTGGTTGGTTGAAGAACTTCTCTAAGATCGTATGCATACTTTGTACGTTTGGTTAAAATCGGATAAAAATAATAAGGCGTTAGAACAAGGCAAAACTATGCACTTTTGCTAATTCAAGGGCATAAATAGGTTTATAAAATGGTAATGCTATTGAATAAACCATAGCGTCAATTATTTCATTTGTTATTTAACTGGAAAACTAACACAATTTCTTTAATAAAGGCGCACTAGTTGTAATGACTTTATTGTACCACTCTTCCCCTTTTTACTAAATGACGTTCCAAAACAATCTTTCTTTAAACACACTATATATATACGTTTGAATCCAGAACTAAAAAGCTAGTTTTTATTGTATCGCTTGAATAACAGTGTATATAAATATAACTAATAAGAAAATGCTGTCTGTAAAATCAAGTATAATTCAATAAGGAAAATAAACAGCGCACTTAACACTTATACGACTTAAAGTGAATAGAAAGACAATATTAAACCACTTATAATGAACTGGTTATAGATGATTCATGTATGCATCATTTGCAATCTATATACCAAATTTAGTTATTTTTACCGTTTTAAACCAATGGAATTTGGGAACATTTCAAGATCAATTCACCTCTTACATGATACTTTCCAATCAGTTAACTTTCTCCCGTGATACTATAGTATGTCTTCATATTTACAAGGGGCGTCCGTGGCCGAGTGGTTAACGTCTCTGACTTGAAATCACTTGTCCCTCACCGCTTAGGGTTCGATCCCTCAGGGGCCTAGGAATCTCTATGTGAGGAAGCTATCCAGCTGGCTTGCGGAACGTCGGTGGTTTTACCCAGGTGCCCGCTCGTGCACGAAAATTGCCCGGAGGGGCACCTGGGGTCTACCTCCACCAATGGAAGCTGGAAAGTCGCCATATGACCTTAGCTGTTGGTGCGACTATAAAATCCAATTCAATTCAATTCAGATTTACAAACCGTTTATTGATAAAAACTGTAACATGTGCAGAGATACAAGTGGACTGAGAAGAAGCAGAACGAGAAGCAAATATCGTTAATCAATTGTGATTTAACGTGAACATTATTTAAACATTTTAAGCTTTTTTTGATTTGTGAGGTATATGTATAATGGGATAAAAGAACGAACATGTAAACAATAATGGACGTTTAAAGTAAAGAGACTGACAAATTATATACATACAAATAATGAAAAAAACCATGTCATCCCTTCTAACAGGAGACAATTTTACAAGATATGTTGGGTGATGCATTGATTTAATGCATTACGTGTTCCGAGTATTAAAGTGCATACCCCATCCAACCACTTCTCCAAGAAGAGAAAATGGGGTAGGCTGTGCTATGAAATAAAACCTTAATTTTGGCTTTAAAAGTTTGGATATTATAATTTTAAACAAGTTATAGCATTTTTTCAGTAAAAAAGCTTAGAATGTTTATACAAATAAGTATAAAAGTCGAACATCAACAGCCTTTTTTGCCACTGACCGTGCCAAGCCGGGAGCCCTATTGGCAACCCTATTTGTGTTTGTGACGTCATTTGACTTTATTCCTTATCGTTAACATTGCCATTCATGTTTGTCGTTTTGCGTGTTTTTGGGTTTACTGTGTTCTGTAAATGCTGCATTTGATGTTCGACTTTTATACTTATTTGTATAAACATTCTAAGCTTTTTTTTATTTGTGAGGTATATGTATAATCGGATAAAAGCACGAACATGTAAACAATACTATTTTATATCTATATTTAAGTCGAAGGAATATATGGCAGTAATGGGTTACTGGTGTATTATATACCTGTTGCAATGCTCGTTTTTTTCAGAATGTTCGTGGATAATATACAAAAAAATGACAATTTAGAAAATATAATTAATATGATAAAAGAGAAGAAATGTGCGGATTTGTTTTTTGTATTTAATAGCATACTAAGCTTTTCAAAGATACTGGGCGTTTCATTTTATATTTGCTTTTATAAGTCAATACATTGTAGACCAATATAACAGCCTCACTTGATCCTTTGTTTTTGCCCAGACAGTTCTTTTTCGTATTGTCCGATTGTTTTTTATTTCAATGCCTGTGGTTTTATTAGTGTTTTTTTGTGATACAAAGTGTAAAAGTGTATAAAATATATGTTCAAATAAAAAACTCCCGTATAGAGCATTAACCGAGAGTTCTCGATCTCGATTAGTATCCCGGTATTTTACTTCCTTTTTCCGACATATTAGTATGATTAGTAATCATAATGCATGTCATAAAATGATACTAGCTAGTCCTACAGAGCAATACATAAGTAAAACACATGAACAAATATTAATATGTACATGAATTATTTCTTACTTGTTCCCGGTTTTCTACTTGTGCTTCAGATTCCATATACAGGTAAGTACATTATATACTATACACCATTTCACTAATACTTCACGTATGTACACGCATATATTTGCTACAAGCAAATTTGCAGATCTTTTTTCTTTAACAAGTATCGTATTGTAAGAACATGTATATTGACGAAGTTGTTTTTGATTAAAATGCTAGCGTTCACATCAAAATAACACGCCTTTCATTTATACATGGATTGAATGGGAACTTTAAATGAATGTTTTGAATCAATAAAGATGCCATTACGTGGTCCCGCCTGAATTACATTAAGCGAAGGGAAAGCTTATTAGCAGGATATTATGCCGGATATTTCGACAATAAAACACGACTAAAAACATGTTTTACTGAAAAAATGCTATAACTTGTTTAAAATTACAATATGCAAACTTTTAAAGCCAAAATTAGGGTTTTATTTCATAGCCCAGCCAACCCCGTTTTCTCTTCTTCGAGAAGGGGTTGGATGGGGTATGCAATTTAATACTCGGAACACGTAATGCATTAAATCAATGCATCACACAACATATCTTGTAAAATTGTCTCCTGTTAGAAGGGATGACATGGGTTTTTTCATTAGTTTTATGTATATCATTTGTCAGTTAGCTGTCTCTTTACTTTAAACGTCCATTATTGATTACATGTTCGTTCTTTTATCCCATTATACATATACCCCACAAATCAAAAAAAGCTTAAAATATCTAAATAATGTTCACGTTAAATCACAATGGATTAACGATATTTGCTTCTCGTTCTGCTTCTTCTCAGTCGACTTGTATCTCTGCACATGTTACAGATTTTATCAATAAACGGTTTGTAAATATGAAGACTTACTATAGTATCACGGGAGAAAGTTAACTGATTGGAAAGTAGCATGTTAGAGGTGAATTGATCTTGAAATGTTCCTAAATTCCGTTGGTTTAAAACGGTAAAAGTTACTAAATTTGGTATATAGATTGCAAATGATGCATACATGAATCATCTATAACCAGTTCATTATAAGTGGTTTAATATTGTCTTTCCATTCACTTTAAGTCGTATAAGTGTTAAGTGCGCTGTTTGTTTTCCTTGTTGAATTATACTTGATTTTACAGACAGCGTTTTCTTATTAGTTATATTTATATACACTGTTATTCAAGCGATACAATAAAAGCTAGCTTTTTAGTTCTGGATTCAAACGTATATATATAGTGTGTTTAAAGAAAGATTGTTTTGGAACGTCATTTAGTAAAAAGGGGAAGAGTGGTACAATAAAGTCATTACAACTAGTGCGCCTTTATTAAAGTAATTGTGTTAGTTTTCCAGTTAAATAACAAATCAAATAATTGACACTATGGTTTATACAACAGCATTACCCTTTTATACACCTATGTATGCCCTTGAATTAGCAAAAGTGCATAGTTTTGCCTTGTTCTAACGTCTTATTATTTTTATCCGATTTTAACCAAACGTACAAAGTATGCATACGATCTTAGACAAGTTCTTCAACCAACCAGATTCATGGCCCTTGAATTATCGAATCTCATAATTTGGCATTTTATTTATATGACCCCACCACCTATAATAAGGAGGGTGAATTAGCGATATCAAGAAATCAATGTTTGATATCCTAAATTGAATTACTGATGTTGCAAATTCGTTTAAATTTGCATATCGCTAAATCAGTTATAGATATGATAGCGCTAATGCAATTGTTGATTTTAAAATAAGTGTTGATATCTGAAATTGAATTTGCGATATCGATAATTAGATTAGCGATATTGAAAATAGAATTAGCGACATCTGTAATTAAAATAGCCATATCGTTAATTTTTTTATATCAAAGATAATTTTTGATATCGCTAATTAAGTTTTAGTATCAGTCATCGAACTTTTGATATCGGTAATTGAATTTTTGATATCGGTAATTAAATTGGAGATATCGCTAAATAGTGGTTAAATGTGAAAACGGCTCTCCATAAAACCAATAGTCATGTCCAACAAAAATGTATCGCATTGATACTAAATAATGCCAGTCATGACTTACTAAGGTGATATCTTGTTTTCCATTCAGGGAAATTGAGCCAATACCGTAGTTTTGGTGATTTGTTTTTAGACTCAAACATATAAGTGTTAAAGACGGGTTTCATTATATGTTCTTATAAGAAGTAATATTATTAAAGTTTATAAAGTCAATGGTACCAAGTCACGAATGTAAGATTCTGTTAATCACATAACACACCTACGACGTGATAGTTTCACTTTAATGTTATCAATTTACCTTAAATTTGTAAGAGAAATCATGACGTCGTGTTGTTGTTTTCATGACGTCTGCTACGTTACGAGACTGTAGTGCGTTCGGCCGACAAATAATGCGACACCTTTAACCAAAATTAACGTAACTAACATGCATATAATAAAGTAAGCTTTCAAATAATGATAAATATTTAAAGTGTCTGAACGTATCGTATGATATTCCATGCAAACATGTGGGATTAAATGTTTTACTGTACACAAACACAGTGATTATGTCCTCATTTGCACATGTAATACACTAGTGTATTACGCTCCCAGAAGCCATGATAAAATACATATACCAGGCTACAACGAATATTGTAGCATGGTGGGTGACATTTTCTTTGATGAATGTACGGCAATAAATCGTTTAATTTAGGGTAACTAAAGGGGCGTGGCTATACCGTACTAAAACTACCGGATATTGGAATTTAGAGTACGGTCACTATGACGTCACAGTGTTACTAAGTACACCATGCTACACAAAAGATAGAGTATGTCTCAGCCCATCTCGGTGTTTAAATAAGCCAACTCGTCGAGACCAGACTCTATCAATTACATAAAAATATAAGTCGACGAAAATCCAACAATTCGGTATATAAGCGATGCGAACATTTAATTTTTTTCCTTGTTTTCGTACAGGTAACACCGATAAATTTGCCGCTTCCGATTATTTTCATAAACTTATAGCCAACACAGTAGGAACGCCACGGACCTATAACATATCAGTTCTGTTCGCATTTTAACTCCGCGAACATGGACTATTTCTTTGTATTTTACTGACTATTTTACGAATTTTCAATTAAAACAGACGCCATTTTTTTACACCCGAAATTGGGCGCGCTACCTCGGCGAGCACTACGGGTACCTATGTAGTCTAACAACACGTGTACAGTGTTTCATACCGTAGATTATGTAAAAACTAATACCTTACCGGACGAAATAACGTCCCATTATGTGTCAACACGATGCGGTGTTGGTGACTGACAGGTCACCGTGACATAACTTGACACGTGAAATTGACATGTTGGTCAAATTGGATTTGGGATTACTGTCTGCTGCTAGAGGTCCATGATCAAGGTATTTGTTTTATCATTAAAATGTGTTTGTTAATAAACAGTACACACCAATTTTAGATCGTACATATTTAGACATAAGCCAAATATAGTGCCTAAAAAAGTGGCGTATACTGTATAATAGAAAGTTTATATTTTTCGTGTACTCCGATCTTTCCAGTAACTGGATGTACTGTAAACTGTAGAACATTTCGTGGAATAAAACAATTACTAGTAGAAATGCTGTCAATGTCCCCCGCACCCCGCCCACCCAAGTACGGTTGATATGGGGAGGATGGGGGTGGGTAGATGGAGCTTGAATACCGAAAACAAGGAGGGGGTAAGGAAACTAGAAACCCCCTCCACCCCCCGCCCCTCAGATTCATGAATGTAAATTGTTAGCGTTGTCTCTTTATCGTTATGTTATCCCCATTGTATCGCACATTCGTGAATACATACTCGATACAACTACCATCGAAATAATGTAAACAGCCATTGACATGTCAGATTAATATTTATGTACAGTAACATAGATCTACATACACATATGTGTACATATATATCCATGACAGTTAGTAGAGTTTTGAGTTTTCCTTTATAAATATGTTACATTATGTATAACAAAGGATAAACTCTGTCTGTTTGATCATTGACATTGGATTGATGTTGTTTTTCAGAGAGGCCTCAAATGTGAATCGTGCCCTTGAGCAATTCTAAGTGAATTGATACTGTCGACTTCAGAATGTCAAGCCGAGTTAAATGCCATTGGATCATTTTGAGGTGGGAGCCCCTTTAAAAAATGTTTACACCTGTGTTGTTCTTTAAATGGAGCTTGAGTTATGCTTGCACGGTGCTGTTCAAAGTTACAGTAAAAAATGTTTTCGGTGATAATGCAGCGTGATTGTCATATGAGCTCGTGTAAACTACATGTACTGGATACATGCGAAAACAAGTTGTGTTAAAGGGACACTAGGCAATCTTTTTTTTTTTAAACTTCTGGAGTTTCGGTCAATTTTTCTGCATAATTTGCATTAGGGATCATTAATAGTTTATTAGAATAGTTCAGAACTGTTGATAACAGTGCACCTATAATATAGTTAAGTATTTGATAGAATAACGAAGACAAAATGAAACACTTTTATTTAATTTTTAATGCAAGCAGGTTTAAATTTAAAATGTTACCAGGTTAACAAATGGAGATGCTAATGTAAATGCTTGATAAATACTTCAAGAGTGCCGTGTGTCCCTTTAACATGAACTAATTACAATATTATTATGGTCTATGTGATGGGTCCCCAATTTATTAAAGGGACACAGAGCAAATTTTCAATCTTGTGTCTGTTTTACACATTTTCACATCAGAACAGACCACACATCTACAAAAGTGTCTTCTCAACTGCCCTATTTAATCGTGTTTTATTACTAAAACTAGCGGCATCACCAGGTTTTGAGATAGAAAATAAATAGTTGTATATTAATGTTTTCTCCCCATGTAAAATGACCTTACTAAGTCATTAAAGTAAATTATTCTATCAACAAAACGTGTAAAATTTAACAATTTTAGATTTTTGGCAAGAGTTGTATTTTATTCCCCTTCTAGTAAAAATGGCTTATAGAGCATTGCACCCTCTGTCAGATTTAACTTTCCTTATAATAGATTCTTGCTGTAGTACTGTTGGTTGAAAAATACATTACAATTGTTCTGTAATCATGTCAGGTCAATCATATACTCGTATGATACACAATATAATATGTATTGACCCTTTATTTGATGTGCCATTTACTCAGTTTTGGTCAAGGGACGTTTATAGCATATCGGCTTTGAATCCAGTGAACACGGATTCAAGTCTTACTGGCGCTACTGGTTTACTTCGATGTATCCTGCTAGCCCATTGTGTCAAACTGTCCCATTCCCCTTAACATGCCCTAGCTCCACCTAGCAACACCTGATTCAAATTGAATACTGTACGCGACTTATTTTTACTTTTTATTTTCTTTCAGGCTGCACGTCATGTGGAAGAAGACTCCATGTACACCACTGGCCAGAGTCAATGCTGAAGTTTATGTTCGCTTAATTATTTGCTTAATAAAGTATACATATGAACTAAAATATTGTCTTTATAAACATGATAAATATGTCTTCCACCACAAAGTGGTAGGTGAGACAGATTATATTTGGCTTTTCCGTTCGTCCGTCACAAATCTTGTCTGCGCTCTTTGTTGGATTTTTACGAAACTTTGTAAGAAGCATCAGTATGTGCATATCAAATATTGAAGGTCAAGGGCGCCGTGACCCAATAATGATCATGAAAACCCTTGTCTGCATTGTGCACTTCCCCAGAAGCAAATCTCATAAAAAATCATGGTTTGAGTGCATTTGGTGAGAGAATGATGCCTTTTGATTTTGATGTCATTAGGTCAAAGATCATTGTCACCGTAACATGATAATGTAAAATGTTGTAAACTGTAAGTCAAATATCATGAACTTAATGGATGGATTACTTCTGGCGAGAGGGTGATCCGTTTGATTATGAGTGGGTCAACGGTCAAGGTCACAGACCGGATAATGTCCGTAATGAAACTCTTTTTTACTTTCTCTAAAGCTAATTTGACTGCCTTTGGTGAATAATCCCTGTTTATTTTGAAGTCAGTAGTTGAAAGGTCCGTTACCATGACCGGAAAATGAAAAGTCTTGTCCACGCAGTGTTTCCTTTTACCGAAAGTAAATTTCATAAAACTTCATTGGTGGACAGTGGAAAGAGGATGATCCGTTTGATTTTCAGGTCAAAAGTCAAGTTCCTGCTGACATCCATTATCAAACATTTATAAACAAGGATAAGCATATGGTACAACACACATGTTATAATATAACTATATATGCCCTATAAAGATAACAGACCCGCACTTTTCGGATTCACGCGTACAGTGTTTCACAACACCACAAACCATTGACACAATTTCATGTCCACATATTTATGTTATGCAATCTTCGAGTTTACACAAAATCATGTTTGTTACTGACAGTAGCATGTCTGTTACTCGTCAGACATTTACTCGAGTCGCCCCCTCAGATTCAAACGAACAGTTAAAAGAATATACTGCTTTCTGCCTGTTAAACTTATATTAGTTTATCGCCTTTTCTGATTTCGAAAATTAACTCTGACATTAACCCAAAGCATGTATAGATCAAAAATTTAGTGTAAAATACATAGACACATACATTTTAAATATATGTGTTTACATAACAAAATTATTTAATTGTTTCTGTAGCCGGTGGTCTTTTTAAATGAATATGAATGTTGCCGTCTTGGGTCGGAAGGCCCTGTTACTTAATTAGTATTTGTCTCCGTTTATTGAAATTCAACATATATACAGAGGAGAGATGTATCTATATGATTTTGTTTTTATTCTCGCTTCTAAAATGACGAAATAAATCGATTTAAATAAAAGGCGCATTCTCAGCAATACACAACGTACTGTGTGCGTTGGTGGGGTAGCCGACGGGGTAATGGAGGGATACAGTCATACTACCGTAATGTTGCTCTCATAAATACTGTGAAATACTACATCAATAATATAACAACTACTGAACAATGCTGAAATCGATTTATCTTTATAAATGAATTCATAATTCCACAATTTTATTCCGTGCGAACATCGATTTGGAACGTGGAATCGGCGTATTTAAGCGATTACGGTGTACTTCGTTAATTTTCGGGTGTGTGTGTTTTACATATCTACAGATGCTTTTTTCTGTTCTAAAATGATGAAATAAATCGAATTTGATTAAAACTGCGCATTCGCAGCTATATACAACTTAATCAATACGATATAGAGGGTGGTGGGGTGGCATGAAGGGCGGGGTTGCAGGGATACTACCGTAATGGTGTCCTTGAAAAAACTGCGAACATTCTACTCTAATAATTCATTAAATACAGAACAATGTTGAAATCAATATATCTCTTAAAAAGGATTTCACAATTTCATGGTTTTATATACCGCGTGTACATTAACTTTGAAAGGCGATTGTTCATATTTTAGCGAACACGGTGTACTTTGTTAATTTTGGGGGAAAAAAAAGTACTTTTTTCTGATTGACTTTAAATTTTGGTTTTTAATAGTAGACATGTCAATGAACACTTTCAAGAAAAAAAATTCATTCCCGTTGTTAAAACTTCATTTTTTTGCAATTTTTTCGGATTCAGAAAATTAGCACTGCAATATATATTTTCACCATCCTCATTTCCTTTCCCGACGTACCGTTGCAATTTGGTCTGTTAAAACCTATTCCAATTACTCCGGCATAAACCAAAAGCATGTATAGATCAGAAATTTAATCTGGAATGCATGGATACATACATTTGAAATATATGTATTGAAATAATGGAATTATTTTATTTTTTGTGTACCCAGTCGCGTCTGTAAATGTATATGCGTTATGCCGTCTTTGAGTCCGTGGGTCATGTTAGTTAATTTTGGGAAAAAAAAAGTACTTGTCTCCGATTTCATTAAAATTTTGCATATGGGCAGAGGAAAGATTTATCTATGTGTACATGCATTTGTTTTTATTCTCGCTTCTAAAATGACGAAATAAATCGATTTTGATTTAAAAGCGCATTTTTGGCAATTTAAACCTTAAAACAACCTAAATTCATCCCTTTGAAAAATACCTTTAACTATTAATGGGAATTACACAAAGTGTACACCAATTATGTTCAACCAATGTAGTTTGTGAATATTATTACTTTAACAACGATCTTCGATTGTTTTTTGTCATAATCACAGTTTATAAATAAGAGGTGAATAAATCTGACCAGTGACAATTTTCCCAATAATGTCATTTTGTTATCGATTTTATCACGTGACTTTGTTTGATAAATATTCCTACGCCATAGGGCTGGCGTTCCTACTGACAAGAATGGGATTTGAAGCAAGAATATTGAATTTCGATTTTACTTTAATACATTATCAATAGACCATTACTATTTGTTGGAATGGTGTAGGATTTCTAACACTAACTAGGCACTACGGAATAACTAGCTCAGTCATACACATACACGTATCAAAACCGTTCAGTAAAATGTCATATAAAGTCGTTGTAGTTTCAGTTTGATAACTTATAGTATTACATTTCGCCAGGTTAATTTACAAATACATGATGGACTATATACGGATATATCGTAAGGCGCGTTCAACTATATTAAGTTTGTTTGCATCATAATAAATTTTCTCAATAAGTATGTGTAGTTCATTCGTTAAAACAAACAAATGGAAATCTGAACGTCGAGTGTTTGAGCCCTGAAATAGGCTATTCATTTGTTTGTGAAATTGTTAATGCTGCCTGCGTACAGGTGCGATATGCACTATTCGAAATATATGAAGTAAACGATGCTCTGTGTTAAATTCAATCGCTGAAATACCCGATTTCGTCATGAGCTGGTAAACATGAAATACAATTACACACAAGCCTGAAAAGAGGAATGCAATTTAAATAGAGGGTTTGTATCTTTAAGTTAATTAAATGAATTTAACTATATTCAGCAATTTCATACTAGATGTATGCATGCATGTAACAGTATTACAAGGGCAGACGTAGTATGTATATAAATTATACTCATGTAACAATGCATGTATAATAATTTTATGTTGATAATATTTTGCAATGTTGTAGACTCAGCTTGTAGTCCCGACTATAATGGAAACGCAACAGGTGATTCTGGTTGTGAGAACACGTGTCGTTGTAAAAATACAACGGAACAGTGTGATGACGTCACTGGACAGTGTACTTCCGGCTGTGCTAATGGGTGGATGGGATCCGGATGTCAATCTAGTATGTATTCATAATAGTCCACAGTTAACGAGGACCGTTATTAAACAAACAGGTCAATATTGATATTGTGCTTGTGTCATTAACCTTTGCACTTTTCTAAATTAATCTCCAACGCCTGTAATAGCCAATATAGAATATGTCAGTAGTAATATTTAAGCTATTATATTTACATGTTTTAGGCAGCTAGATACATGTAAATATTTCTTTAGATAAAAACGAAAAAAAACAACATATACGTTAATAGATTAATTTCATAATAACAAATAAATACAAATCTAAGTATTTTCCAAAGTTGAAAGGTCACCTTTAACGCGTGAACAATAAGACAATGTTTTCCAATTAAAATCAATGCCCCTTGTACTGTATGCATTCCTATTTTATTCCTAAAATAATAAAACTTCCGTTATATGTTAAAGAATCAATTGTATTAAGAAACGCTTTATTAACTATTGAAAGGTAGTTACTTAGTTCAACCTCCTACTCTTATTTACTATACTACATAATAATAATAATAACAATAATAATGACATGATTAATTATACCATTTGTATATATTTCACCATTTACTTGTATATAAACGTTGACATCATATATGCTAATATGTATGTATTGTAGACGATGTACTTTGTACAAGTCTGAATAAAAAGTCTGTCTGTCCTAAAGAAGAACTGAACTATTTATCTTGAATTATATGTGTTAAAGGCCTATTAACCTATACATGGAGCCTCATATGAAGTTCATCCACATTTTCGAAAACATGAACACATTTTTGAACTTAGACAAAGCTCTGATTTGATGGATGATTCAGTGTCCGCATTAAAACTGTCGTGTATATCTTTTCAGAAATTATTTTTTCAGGGAAATAATCATATTTTGGGTATTTTGGGCGATGACAACTAAGACAATAGATCTTTGCTTAAATACTGTAATGATAAATGATACATTATAATGTTTATAACTTATTCATTGTTTTGTTATTTTAAATTGTTGTTACTAGGTTCTTCATTAGTGATGATTTTACATTTCTGTTTAACTCGCTTATTCACAGAACCAAACTCCTAATCTATAAAAACAGATAATGTTTAAGTGTCGTTTTATATTGCGTGTGTCAGTGTAAATAGACAATGCAACAATGACAAACAAAGTTATTAACTAGTTCCCTATTGCCACATTGCATTGGGTCAATATGCTATTTTGTTTTTAATCGAGGATTATTTATTTTTTTCAGAAAACTTATACAAAATGAACGAATAAGCTAATAAACGTGTTTCGGTAATATTATCATGAATTGCGGGGACTGATATGATTTGAATTTGTTACTTTTATTTGTCTTCAGGAGTCACGTTAAAGAAACTTGCATTACAAAATTGTTTATCAAAACGTTATCCAGGTGTTCAGATCATACAATAAAGTATTTGTGCAGACTAAAAGTGTCATATAATAATGTATATGTGCATAAATGTATAACAGCATATGTTTATTAAAGGGTTCTTACATATCAGTGTCTGAATATGCGTAGAATGAATTATGAGTTGGTAACGCTTAATTCGAAGCTCCAGTTTTGGCGTTTGGCTTGGCTGGTTGGTTAGAGCCTTTTATATGGAGTCTATAGAGTTTGGATTTTGAAAATATGCAAGGTATAAATATATACGTCATCAGTAGGTTTAGAAACGGTGTATATATACTCGGTTGCAAAAGAAAGAGTGCATTTTTAAAATTCAAATATTTTCTTTTATATTTAAAGTACAGTGTTCAAATTTTTACCTATATATGTGTACATGTATCTTTATCTGCCTATGGCAATAAATCGGTCAATACACAGTTGTTTTGCACGGGAAAAGCGTTTGTGTTGTTTTCCATGATTAGCACGTGAATCTCGTGGAATTGGTCTGTGTAGATACAAATCTGTTTGGTTGAATTCTCTTACGTTTGGATAAACGAAAAAACACAACGCATTTTATTTCCTTCTTTATTTTTAATATGCCACGGTTTACCGAAAACCAGAGGATTCAAGCTTTAGTCATGATTACGAGAAGCGACAGTGTCGCTGCTGTCGCTAGGGCATTTAATTGCCATAGAAACACTATCACTAAGCTGCGTGATAGGTTACAATCTGACAAAAAATGCGCTGTCAATCACAATTAAATTTGAAAAATTGAAGCAACATATTATTTTGGACTGTTTTGCGATTTTTGATTTTGACCCCTATCGTCTTCACCTGTTGACCTGGAGGGACAGATACTTTAAGACATACATTGCTTGCAGCATAAGCTTAAGTTTGTTCATATGATGACTGAGTTATGCCCCTTTTTAAAGAGTAAAGTAGAATAATCTTCTCTGAAACTTTCTAATACTTTGCGTTATAGTCTTCAAACAAGTTGTCACCAAGGGTGACATGTTCTACACAGAGTTGTGTAGGGAAGGGTGACATGTTCTACACAGAATTGTGTAGGGAAGGGTGACATGTTCTACACAGAGTTGTGTAGGGAAGGGTGACATGTTCTACACAGAGTTGTGTAGGGAAGGGTGACATGTTCTACATAGGGTTGTCTAGGGAAGGGTGACATGTTCTACATAGGGTTGTGTAGGGAAGCACTAGACATTAAATCATACCTTACTTCATCATTGTGAGCGCCATGTTAGAAAGTAGAGTGTCCACTGGCCATGTTTGACCACTTCCCGTTGTGAATCTATAAAGGTTGTTTGACTATTTTAACTATTTATATAAGTTAAATTCATAATCACTAGGCCATATTATGTTTAGGTTTACGTTAAATGTTAACAAAATCAAAGCATAGAAATATATCTTATCCTCTTTATATAATTTCAGTATGAAACATAGGCTATTATTTAGTTAGATAAGTTTAGACAACGTACTGCATCAGCAATGGTATAAAATAAATTCGATCGTTTACATTATATTATGAACACTTTGAATCATTTAGGGCAGTAGGAACATACTTTTATCATTGTCAAAAATGGATGAAATTTGTTTTAAGTGGAATAAAATCCGAATTATCTTTCTAGAAATAAAATATGTATTACGCCGATGGATTATTTGATGAAAATAAGTCCAATCGATAGTATGCTTATTGCTATTAGTAAATGGTATACTTCTATATTCATTGTTACGGTTGTATAGTTAATTCCTGACATCGTGCATGCACACAATTTTTAGCCGTACATACTAAGTATAAATTAAAAAATATAAACACATGGTTATCTATAGAATAACAATGTTCTACTTAGTTCATGTTGTATCAGAGTGTGCGCGTGGTACGTTTGGCGATAATTGTTCTCAGAAGTGTAGCAGCAACTGTAAAGGTCGGTTTTCTGACTGTAACCATATCAATGGCACATGCACGCAAGGATGTAAACCTGGATGGAAAGAACAGCAATGCAGACAATGTATGTTAAAATATGAGTTCCCGGATCTGAATATATTTATAAATTACCGGTTAGCCTTACTTATTGTTATATGTGATGGCCACATACGCGACTAGGTTTTAAATATAAGTCTTGTGAAATCGGTAAAATAGTAACCTCGTATATCAAAAGTTATTGTCTGATACAAATTTGTGAATTTTGAGGATAAATGGGGGGAAAATCGTCTCATGGTTACCATTATATTTACTTTGCTTAAACTAATGCATGATATGGTCACCGGAATTTAAAATCGACATGCTTTATAGGAAAGCTGGATGTCATAATGTAATGAAGCTGGGGTAAACATTTATACAATGTTTTCCTTCTAAAATATCTTTTTATATGAAAGAAGGTCTTCGAGAATAAGTAAATCTGATGAAAAAAAAATCTGATGAAAAAAAATCAATAGTAGACTAGGTTTCATGGAATCATAAGTTTCAATAAGCAACGCTACAAACGCCACAAATGATTGAAATTCTAAACTGAGCTCTAAAAGAACATTAGCTCGAAAAGAACATGAGCTCGAAAAGAAAACTAACAAGAAGTATTAACATAACACAAAATGTTCTCAGCAATAAATTTTAAGATACCATCCAAGTAATAACTGGCAAGTTAAATGGCTAAATTTGCATTCAAAAATTAAGATTACATTGCCACGTGTATATTCCTATGCAGCATGCACTGATGGCACATATGGACAACACTGCAAGAAGAACTGTGGCCAATGTCTGATTGGATCCTGTCTTAAAGTCAGTGGTAAATGTATTGGTGGGTGTAGCGCTGGATACAAGGATACACGAACATGTGTCAAAGGTAACAGTATTTATAACTAGCCAGATGATTTTTAAAACATAATTTTGAACTGTGTATACTATTAATATTAGGGCTGTTTGCTACAACAAAGGACAACGATTTAAGTATCATAACGTCCATTACGTGGTCCCGCTTTAATTGCATTGTCACGAGAAAGCTTATATTAGCAGGAATTTATAATGAGTATTTTGACAATAAAACACGTTTAAAAACATTTTTACTGAAACAAATGCGATAACCTGTTGAAAATTATCTATTAAATGTTTTAATTTTACAACATGCAAACTTTTTAAGCCGAAATTAAGGTTTTATTTCATAAACCAGCCAACACCCCGTTTTCGCTTCTTGGAGATGGGGTTGGATGGGGTATGAAAGTTAATACTCGGACCACGTAATGTTAATTATCTTATTGGGCCAAATTTAAGAACTATATTTCTTTTAATATTAGCTACAATCCACACGAAGCGAAATGTTTGAATGATTACTTTGTTTCAATATCATCAGTTGATGATTCTAATGTTGAATTACCTATTTTTCGTTCAAAATCCAATAATCCAATAATAAATTAGAAAATATTTATATAGAAGAATCCGAAATTGTTGACATTATCAAGATTTTAAACATAAATAAAGCATGTGGGGAGGATGACATAAGCCACAGGATGTTAAAGGAAACTGCAAATACGATTTCAAAACCTCTACATATTCTTTTTAACAGATCATTAAAATAGTGCGTTTTCCCTGATTTATGGAAATGTGCTATGGTCATGGCACTTTTCAAAAAGTCAGACCCAAGTATCCCTACAAATTATAGACCAAAAGCGTTATTAAGTTGTGTTGGTAAAGTAATGGAAAGAATAGTATTTAAACATGTGTATAATTTTCTACTTATGTTTGATCTTATCTTTAGGAATCAATCAGGTTTTCTCCCTGGTCATTCTACTACATATCAACTTATTGACATGTACCATCATATATGTCAGGCATTCGATGCTAAACAATTTACATGCATTGTTTTTAACGATATATCTAAAGCGTTTGATCGTGTTTGGCACAAAGGTCTTTTGTTTAAGCTAAAACAATATGGTATTGATGGCAAGCTTTTAGCTTGGATATATGATTAACTCTCAAACAGATCTCAAAGAGTCCGCGTCGGATCTGCAACCTCCGAATCAAAAACACTAACTGCTGGAGTTCCTCAAGGCTCTGTCTTGGGTCCTCTTTTATTTTTGATATATGTAAATGATATTGCCGAAAATATGCTGAGTATAACTCGTCTGTTTGCTGATGACAGTTCGTTATCAGTTTCAACATCTAGTATAAACGACATGGAAGGAATCCTTAATCATGACCTGCTCATGATTACGGAATGGTCAAAGCAATGGCTTGTGCAATTTAATCCTGCCAAAACAGAAGTAATATTCTTTTCCTTAAGCAATAATGATCGTCTTCCATCTTTATATCTAGACAATGTCCCGCTAACCTTTCATAAACATTTAGGAGTAACACTGAGTAATAACGGTAAATGACACGAACACATTAAAATAGTGTTGCTTCTGCGTCAAAGGTGCTTGGATTAATGAGAATGCTTAAATACAAAGTAGCGCGTAAAACACTTAATCAAATATATTTGTCTTATATGCGCCCAATATTGGAATATGCATCCATTACATGGGATGGATGTACTTCACTAGAAAAAGATAGCTTGGAAAAGTTACAATACGAGGCAGCTCGTATTGTGACGGGTCTAACCCGATCTGTATCCATACATCGCTTAATATCCGAAATAGGATGGGTTTCAGTTTCTGATAGAAGGCAAATGCAAAAACCTTTTTTCAGTTTATAATGTTAAAAATGGAACCGTTCCGAATTACATTTCAAACATTTTCCCACAGCTAGTTGGAGATGCCAGCGCATACAATCTCAGAAATAACGATAACTACGCCACTATTGCTAGGAGAACTGAAATATACTATAAATCGTTTGTTCCTTCCTCTCTTAAACTATGGAATGACTTGCCAATAGAATTACGAAACTCTGAAAGTATCGCAATTTTTAAGAGAAGACTATTAACATCTGTATTTGTTAGTACAAAAGTTCCACCATACTACTTATGTGGACAAAAATTATTTGCCGTTTTACATGCCAGAATGAGGAATTTTTGTCGCAATCTCAATAATGATTTATACCTTAACCATTTACGTGATTCACCGACTTGCGAGTGCGGCTGTGAAGTAGAAGATGCTGAACACTATTTTTTCCATTGTAACAAATTTACAGCATATCGGCTTCATCTGTTTCAGTCTACTCGCCATGTTCACCCGTTAAATGTAAGCACACTCCTTTATGGCCGTGAACAGATAACTGACAGGGAAAATAAATCCCTCTTCGAAGCAGTTCAAACATATATACAAGAAACACATAGGTTTACATAAGTGTCTGATTCTCCGACGCATTTCGACACTCTACACGCATACCATTGCAGTGTTTGTTGTTGTTGTTATTATATATCTCAAGGTCATACCGCTATATCAGTTGATGTAATGTGAAAGCGTTGATGTTTTCGAACTGATTGGAACTTAAAGATTGGGAAACTCTCTCTCTCTCTCTCTCTCTCTCTCTCTCTCTCTCTCTTATATATGTTGTGTTTACTATTCATCATTCTCTCTCTTAATGTATTATTTGCCATTGTAATTTATTTCACTCAGCCATACTCATTTGTAATTTCAAGATGTTAACTGGGAAGGGTTTAAACTAATGTTGGTAGAACTTGTTACCCGACCCATTTGTCATTATAATATTTCTATTGTATATATGTGGATATTATTCTGCCTGTAAAATATTGGCAATAAAATATGTTTAAATCAAATACAATCTACACACGCCGGACAAACGCACCAAATTGTCTCCGTGGCCGAATGGTTAACGACGTTGCGTTGTAAACCTTCGCCTCTCACCACTGCGGGCTCGAATCCCAGTGGGAGCTCGATTTGTAAGTGAGGAAGTGTCGATTCTTACGGATGACGGGAGGTGTACAGTACTAGTTCTACCCAGGAAAAGCGGGTGGTCTGCCTCCACCACAACAAATCGACCGTCATATATAACCTTGCATGTGTTGAAAATGACGTAAAACACCATACAAACAAATCAAATGTATGTTACATGTATATATTTCTTCATATTTTTAAAAGGGTCCTCAAAGGTTCGTGAATCGCTAAATGTATATGTTAGGGTAAAAAAGATGGACAAATAACTAAAACGGCTGATTTCTGGAATAATTCCATAAAAATATTTTTTAAATGCTTATTCATTATTTTATTTACCCATTTAAGAATAACGATATATTTCTATGAAATAATAAATAAATAAAGGGATAAATATTGGTCTTTCGGCAAAAAATATGGAAAAAAAGCGTAAACAAACACTAAAACTGCTAATTTCTGGAATAGTGCAATAAAAAAAAAAATCTTTAGCGTATCCTTCATTTTCTTTTACCATATTAGGTATAATCATATTTGATACATTTTGTCTTATTCTTAAGGGTCTCCAAAGGTTCGTGAATCCCTTACATTAATGTATTTGTTGGGGGTCAAAATGTTGGAAAATTAACTAAAACTGAGCGATAATTGTTCTCTAAATTTCCTTTATCACTCTCGGTGTAATGATACCTAAATAAATAAATAAATAAATATAAATAAATAAATAAATAAATAAATAAATAAATAAATAAATAAATAATGAATGAATGAATGAATGAATGAATGAATGAATGAATGAATGAATGAATGAATAAATAAATAAATAAATAAATAAATAAATAATAAATAAATAAATAATAAATGAATGAATGAATGAATGAATGAATGAATGAATGAATGAATGAATGAATGAATGAATGAATGAATGAATGAATGAATGAATGAATGAATGAATGAATGAATGAATGAATGAATGAATGAATGAATGAATGAATGAATGAATGAATGAATGAATGAATGAATGAATGAATGAATGAATGAATGAATGAATGAATGAATGAATGAATAAAAGTGATACATGTGGGTCTTTTGGCATGAACATAAATAATTAAAATATAACTAAAACTGCTGATTTATACAATAATTCAATAAAAAACATATTTATATGAGTTTCCGTTATTTACTGTGTTTTTGTTTTAATCTTAAGAGGAGAACATTAGATACAAGCCATCTTGGGTGCCGTCTTATTCAGTTTTATTGAGATGAGGTGCAACACCCCGCTCTCGTGCCCCATATCACAGGCTTAAGCGATTTAAGACGATTATAACGTTCTGTCTAATTTAATTAGTACCAACACAGATAATAATATTTCTTTATCATACATGTTATGTTCTATGTAGTCTGCGATGATGGTCGTTATGGACGAGAATGTGCCTATAAGTGTAGTGGACATTGTAAGGATGGATCTGTGTGTCAGAAGGATACCGGTCAATGTCAATATGGATGTGCTCCTGGTTTGCAAGGGGAAAGGTGCTCAGACGGTAATTTAGTTTCATAATTATGAAGTTCTTTAAATCGATAACAAAACAAGAATGTAAGCTATAAAACTCATTATTGTTTGAAATAAATGATGAAATGTGACTATATTAGTCATCTTAAGGTTACCGTAGGATTCTGTTTTTTTTTTGTTTCGTGATATTACCACCTGAGTTAAGAAAGACATACAATTTAAAACTGAATGGACGTCAACAAACACATCATTGGGTAGATTACCAATATAAGTTTTACTTCTCATCCATATAAATGGATCCACTTTTAGCACACACCCACAAACAAGTGGGAAAGGTGGCACACTTGTTTCTTTGAGCCTGATCATGAGAGGTAATATCAGATGCAACTCCCCTTCTCCGCCTCGAATCGTCTTAAGCGGTTCAATCTGTTAAAACTTTCTGTCAAAGAACTGTTTTTTCCCCAATACGATTAATTTGGCATGTGCATTGCATTTAATTAGTACTAAAACAGGTGCGATTATTTCCTTATCATACATTATTATCCTGTTAGCAATACTTGTATAATACTTTAATTTCTATTTAGTCTGTGATGATGGTCGTTATGGACGAGAATGTGCCTATAACTGTAGTGGACATTGTAAGAATGGATCTGTGTGCCAAACGGATAATGGTAAATGTCGACGTGGATGTGCTCCTGGTTGGCAAGGGGAAAGATGTTCAGACGGTAATGTAGTTTCATAATTATGAAGTTCTTTAAATCGATAACAAAACATGAATGTAAGCTTTAAACCATATTATTTTCTGAAATAAATAATAAAATGTGACAGTATTATTCGTCCTAAGGTTACCGTTGGATTTTGTTTTGTTTCGTGATATTACCACCTGAGTTAAGAAAGACATATACTATTGAATGGAAGCCAACAAACACATCTTTGGGTAGATTACTAATAGAAGTGTTACTTCTCATTCATATATAACAAACACGTTGTCTTGGGAAATGCAACGCTGATACAGTTGGGCTTAACTGCACGGGATGCCAGTTGTCAGACACCAAACGCTTGCAATCAATACATTATATGGCAAGTGTGACTGTAGGTTGACGTTTTAGTTAATACATATAATAATTTATAATATAAAGTTGGTTTAACACTTCGTCTAAGAATTCGATTTTCTTATATTAAACATTCTTAATTAATAGACATACCAACTTTGATTTTTGTAGTCGCATACTTTATAAGGTTATATGTTATGATGGTTGTTATAGATAGAATGCGCCTATACATGTAGTGTACATGTAGTGGACATTGTAAGGATGGAGCAGTGTTATAAAACAGATGCCCAGTGTTTCAATTGATATAGGTGCATGTTAATAATTGTACTTACTTTTGAATATACTTTTCAAAACTTACCAGAATGTAAATCTGGTTGGTATGGGGATACATGTGCCCAGCAGTGTAGCGGTAATTGTAAACACCAACAAGCTAACTGCAGTAATGTCGATGGTACATGTCAGTATCAGTGCGCGTCCGGCTGGATGGGAGAACGCTGTGACCAAGGTATGGTTTAGAGCGGTGGGAGTGGAGAAGGAAATCGACTTACATACTACTCAAAGTTTGCTGGCACCACGATTTCAATTCGATACTTTACGGTGACTGGTTTTACCAACATTATAAAACTAAAAATGAACATTGGGTTTATGTGTTATTTATGTGAAATTCATTATTTTATTGTCACATATTGATTAAAAACCAATGTTCGTATGCATTTGTTTTTCATTTTACCCTACACAATACATCCTTCCTTGGGTTTAAAAATAAGGCAAACAATGTTAAAATTGGTGCTTAGCAAACTTTGAGTACTGTATTATATTGGATGCAGTACTAATTGATTGTAAATAAAACGTAAGATATTTCCTTTTATATTCAGTAATGTTTAATTTCGATTATGTTGTAATACACAGAAGAGTAAATCACAAATCCTCAGCATCACATGTTTTGCCTGATCATGCTGTATCACAATTAAAGCAATAAGAAACACCATTATTCGTGTGGTGTAAATGCTGATTTACTAAGAAGGAATAGGCTAACTATTCTGCTTGAACTTTATGTTTTACATTATTGTTCCGAATGTTCTATTGTAACATAGAGAACTGAAAGTAGAGTTTCCCCCATGTCTTAACAGATATGGTTATATAACCGACTGTACATGTTTCGGTGGGTATACGACTGTATAACAGTATAACAGGCGTCGAGGTTTCGAACAGTACCGTTTGCTATCGGTTCTCCGCTTTATTATTCTGATACTACACAGGTGAACCTATGCCGTATCCTAATGGATAACAAGAAGACGAAAACGTTCGCAAGTTTAGTACATCCTCACCAGCGACAGCAAACGCCGAGATATGTAACTCCTGTCTCATAAAAACATGTGTTGTAATTATATAAGAGTATATTTGTTAAGAGTTTAACTTGTTTAGAGACAGGTAATTCAAAGAGACAGGAAAAGTCGGCGGTATTGTTGCTGTCATAATTGTTCATACTGACGTTTTATTAATGTAAATTTCAGAGGCACCTAAGCCAGAATCCAGGACAAGTCTAATAGTCGGCGGTATTGTTGCGGTCATAGTTTTTTTTATGACGTTATATTAACTTGTATCATTTCAGAGGCCCCTGAGCCAGAATCCAGGACAAGAGTTGTAGTCGGCGGTATTGTTGCGGTCATAGTTGTTCTTTATAACTATATATTATTTATATAATGTATATCATTTCAGAGGCACCGATGCCAGGATCCGGGACAAGAGTAGCAATGGGTGGTATTGTGGCTGCCATCCTTTTTATTGTTGTCATTATGTCAATAGTGTTATTTGTTAGACGTAGACGTCAAAATGTGAGGTAATTTATAGAGCATACGAGTACATGTACGTGTATGTTTGTCCGTTAAAGGTTGCGTGACTAACTTTAGCAATGCCACTTAAAACACCAATAATCCTGTTTGCACTGTTTTCTTACAATTCTCTATAGAATTAGTCAAGAATTATTGTAAAAGTGTATACTTGACAATTTTAACTTGTATGATTGTATTTTTTTTATAACTCAGATACTACCTAAACTTTTGTTGTGAAGCATATACACATCATTTAAACGATTATATTGCAGAAATAACAAATCGCGTCGATTTTACTAAAACTAGTAAAGAAAACAAGAACAAAGTTAGAGAACATATATGCTATTGTTTTTGTATTCAACACATTATAGAAAACAAGAATTGACGACTAACGCTTTCGAATTAAATGAAACTAACAGCTCCCCTGACATCGATAAAAACACAACCGAAAGTCTACAAACCAAGCCGAATGACAGACACAACATCCTCGTAAATTGCAGAAAAATTCAGTCTCTTAAAATTAAACGAGGTATGAACAGTTATTATCGTGTACACAAGTATGCTTGCATGCCTTCAAGTTAAATATTTCTTTTAAACTATCTTGATCGTAAACAATGTAGTTATTTGCTATACTTTTAACTAAATTTAATTCATACATTTCAGTACATAGTCAAATATTTGTTTATGCTACAAGATGAAATATATGGACTCATCCGGGAATTATACACTCAGCCTGTTAGTTCAACTGCTAGAACCACACTTAGGTAGTTTTTGGGAATTGTTGTTATTTAGAGACGTCCTTTTTCCGGTAGTTGTTTTGTTCGGAAAGTTGTATGTGAGTTATATCATTGGATTGAAAATAACTAAGAAAATGAAGTAGTATATTGAACTCGGTCAAGTATATAAAAGCAACGGTCAGTTAAAAACAGCAATTTCAACACACTGAACCGATTTATTTAATCTCATTGATTGTCACTCATGCTACGCATGAATTTAAATATAAGTTAAGTCAGCAAACTCTAGAAACAACTTCCCTATTTTTTGTTTCGTCTTTTTTGAAAAGAAATGTGGATATCACTGTTACTTTTCCGTCGTCAACGATATCAACGACGCCATCGTAAGGTGCTTTTTGCTTAAATTGTTTCTCTGGCACTGTATAACATAGATCAAGCAAACTTTGATCTTAGTTGATTGTTAAGCAGTACAGCTAAATGGCACAGACTAGTTCCAAATCGTATAACATTGAACTAAACATGGTCAATTGTTGGTAACGTTAACTTTGACGTTAATCTTTGTTTCTCAGGAACTACATTACTTGAATGCAACAGAACAACCAAACATGGAGCATAGTTGCATATATTGCAATCTATAATGTTATGCATCTCAGACTTTGCATTTTACTGGTCATAGCTTTGTCTCTTATACGTATAAATATATCAAAGTTAATAAATGTATACGTTTTGTTTTTATTAAAATGTATCGCCAGTTCCAAATATTTGACTATGTGCATTGTACTATATCACGTTGTAATCCAGATATCGTCGACGTGCTTTATGTTTTGATTGTCGATATTTACACGTGTGATAGTGCCATGAAAGTTTTATATCTAACTATGAATCCGGGAAAGAGTTCTATTTATATATAATCAAACCCTAGTTGAAAAGTATTTCTGCGTTCTTGTTGTTCTTATGTTAACGTTAACAGTTCTTATGGTCGATAACCTCTCTTGTCAGTGGATATTTTTATTATTATGTGCGCTTTTGCCGTCTTTAAAAACGTACGTGTTCGGCTTTGATAGACTTCCTTAGATGAATTTAAAAATGTTCCCTTATAATTACATGTAGAACAGTTACTATATGTGTGTTATTACACATATTCACATTATAACCCGTACTTGCTTTTCTAAACAGGAGGCGTAAAGAAACAGCCACAAACTGGATCAAGTACTAGCAAGCCACCGATGGAAGCAAAGCCGAGCAAAACCGGCAATACTCCTATACAAATCACTTTACCTAAGCACGCTGTTCGGCTGACCAATTTGAAGGAGTACATAAGAAGCAGCAGCTTGAAAAAAGATCATTTAGCCAACGAATTCAATGTTAGTCATATTAAGGGGGCCCTCTGCTGAGGTTTTGGATTTTTGCACTTCCGGAAATTTACATTTGTTATATTTCAAAAATTATAATAAAACTGGAAAAAATAATCATACAGTAACAAACTTATGCCCAATAGGGATATTTTAGTGCAAAAAAAATAAAAAAAAATTAGATTTTTTTTTTGACCTCACATGTTGTGCCCAAAATTGACAATTTTTAACGTAAGCCAAAATGGGGGGTAGGGGTACAAAAGATGGTATTTCTCAAAAACCATTTAAGATATTCACTTAATTTAAACTTTATTACAAAGACATGTGTTAGCATATACATAGACAGGAATAAAAAGTATTTTCCTATTATTTGTTACAGACCTGTGCCGTTATATGTCAGAGCTCGTCGAAATCTAAAAAAGCACATTTTTTTCTCAGTTTTTATTGAATATCTTTCTTATATGCACACCGACCCCCAATTTTTATTTTTTTATTCTGATACTCAGGTCTTGTATATATTGTAGACAAAATATCTCAAAAAGTTATCTGTTCCTTTATCATGAAAAATGTATGGATCACAAATTTAAAAATGCAATTTATAGTAAACTGGGTGGGGTAATGACAAGGGATGTACTAATTTTTCAGATGGTGATAAAAATACCCCAACCCTTAATTTTTCGTCCTAAAGTATGATCTATTACATTAAAAAAGACGGAAAATCGATACCTGTTCTGCAAACCAATCTACACACATGTAAGTTGCCATACACAATTTGCAGCTGATTCAGAATTTAAAACCGCACTGTGAGAGTGTATTACTAAAGATTAATTTTGCGAAAAAGTTAAATCACCAACCCATCATTATTTTTCCAGAAACTAACTAGTAATATGTTAGTCTTCATAAAAAACAGGGAAATAAAAAATTCTATCTGTTCTGATATTCACCAGAGGGCACCCTTAAAGTCTAAATTTAAGATTTAAAATTGAATTACTCTAACATATATAAAACATGTCAATGGATTTCAAAACATATTGTATCACTTACGGTTTTGTACATATCATATGCCTTTGTTTTAAATATAGAAATTACCTTACGGAGTGGTACATCCGACAGCTGTTGCGTCAAAACCTACAAACAGACCGAAGAACAGATATACGAAGATGTTAGCTTGTAAGTCAAAAGAGGTTATGACCCTATTTTGCAACGTACTGCATGTTTGGTTTTTGACCTATTTACCATGTTTACAGTTCGACAATATGCTTTACTCTTTGAATGTGCGATGCCCAGACAGATCGTGGACCCTATGATGACGTCTACCTAAATTCTTATAGGACGGTAGCATTTGATTTGTGTCTTTAATCTTGTCTTGTCGTAGCCTTAACGGTTTATTCTCTTATTGCTCTGGCTTCTGTCAAGTCATTGAGAACTTACTTTGTGGCTTTGTAAGCTTTTGTTTTTTTATATTGTAAATACATGATCATTTATGTGTTTTAATTATATTGCCTATTAATGCTTCCTTGTTTGTTAGAGATTATAACCTGGTGGGGATATCTTTATTTACACTGTCCCGTTTATTGGGATGACAATAGGGTAAGAGTGAGGTTTTGGGCACCCTAGAACCTGGTTTAAACAACCAGCGTTTTTTGCCACTGGACGTTGCACGGCGGTAGCCCTAATGTCAACCCTGTTGTGTTTGTGATTTCTTATCTTGCCTTTTATTCGTCTTTATTGTTGTTCTTTGTTTATCTGTTTGTTTATGGTTGACTGTCATCCTGGAATGCTACTTTTCCAGTTCGATTTTTATATCTACTTTTGCTCGTGTATTCTCCTATGTTTCATCTTATTATTTTAATATTAAGGAGTTTGATATTCTTTTAAATAATTAATAACAACTGTTACATCTCATCTCCATGCCCAACACAATCAAAAAAAGAGAACAAGAAGACCAATTTATCAAGAAGACACCAACATCAGACGTATGCATGCAATACCAAACATGGAGGATTTCAATACAAGCTATTCAAGAAATATAAAAAGATCGGACAGGGAAAGTAGCATTCAAGGAGGACAGTCAACCACAAAACACAGAAACAAACATGGAAACAGACAAACAAGAAGGCAAAAGTAATAATAAAAGTAAACGACATCACACACACAAAAGGGTTGACAATAGGGCTACCGCCTTGGAACGGTCAGTGGCAAAGTAGGCCACTGGGGGTTTAAACCGGTTCTAGGGTGCACCAAACCTCACACTTACTCAAGTTCATGCTAAAATAACACATACACGCATATACGCTCACAATAAAAAATATTCTATAACATATATATAAAACAATATTCCAGATGATCACTCACGAGTGGTGTTGCAGACGTTACCAGGACAGCCAGATCTGATATGCATACAATACCAAACATACACGTTATGATGACGCTATTCAGTTGCCATCCTAACATAACACCAATATACGCTCACAATGAAATTGTTCTATTAATATATATGACATACAATATTCCAGATGATCACTCAAGAGTGGTGTTGCAGACTTTACCAGGACAGCCAGACTCAGATTATATCAACGCAAGCTTTATAAATGTAAACGGCATATTTCATAACTTACCTTAATACAGAATAGTTTTTACACATATTGCACATACCGAAGTGTAATGATTAGTATATGTTAGAGTAATTATTCTCTCCAGTAAATGTTTCTGACAAAATACGATTTTTTTAATAACTGTAAACTAAGTTTATTGTATTAAATGCCTAATAGGTTTTTGAGCAATCTATAGTGTTTTTGTATTTAATGTCATCATTGTAGATTATGTTTCGACGATTGTCCTAATGATCTGTTCTAATTGATTTATAATTTAAAGCATACTTTTGTTTCAGGGACACAAGCTAAAGAAAGCGTACATTGCTACTCAAGGTATGATTATGGTTTACATTGTACTTTAAGAACTTATAGTTCATCTGAATGCAGATATATCAATGTCAACTACCTTCTACACTATAAGTCTCTGCATACTGTATTTTCCGTGTGTAGTGCGCACCCGCATATATATTGCGCATCCCCTTCTTAGAGGTCAAACCTGGGTAAAAATAAAAACGTTGTTATCCTAGTTCAGATTAAGGGGAAGTCATATTGGCAAAGAAGCATGAACAGAATCAAAATGTTCATTTGTCTATTGCATTCAGACTGTGATTTGTAATATTAATCATTAATTATTCTGTTAGCCAAGATAACATATTTGGAAGAGTTTCTGTGTTTGTTTATTTACTCTGCATCTGCGCAGGCGTTCACTCTGTAAAATGCGTCGCCATCGTCGTTTTCACTATCGTCTGCTGCATTTAAATATCAGAATAGAATTGAACTGTGGCAATTATACATGTACCAGTCTAATCAGCTAGAAATCACGTGAGATAAACAAAACAAGTGCCGAAATGGTCACCCATTTATTGAAATTCTACAACAAATATGCAAACATTTATACAAAAACAAGCTTTATAATACACTCTATTCATTGGTGAGTCGAATTAGGTCAATAAATTACTTGTATAAAGGATGTAAATTACGAAAAAGAAAGTATATCGGTATTTGTTCGTAGCCGATGATTTTCTCGGCTTTTTTCTCTATTCTCACATAGATGTTCTGCATATAGGCCCTAAAATTGATTCCTTGTATTATACGCACCCCTCTTTCGGAAACCGTAAAAGCGGTAAAAGAAACTGCCTACTATACAAGGTAAAATACCGTACATAGGGACTAAATATGTTTTGGAATTAGAGTTTTAGTTTAGAGAATTAGAGTTCCTAAAAGAAATAAAAGTTTTCTAAGTGCTTGACTGACGTCTTTTACATAACTGTGGCTGACGTGATCAAGTGAGTGGATAGCACAAGAAAAGTAAAACCGAAGAAGCCGGGTTCAAAAGCCTCACGGTGCCATTGAATTCCATCAGTGTGTTCTTGGGCAAGAACCCATTTTTAGCCTCGTCCTTCGGATAAGAGGTGTCCCCGTGTATAGGAGTATATCCTCGGACTATGCTAAAACAACATAAGAGTATATTCGTTAGTAAGTGTAAGGCAGGTTTCTGAATTCCTATGTATCATTCCTAACGCTCTGGGGCGGCTCTAAATAATATACATTGTGTTGTTTGCCGTTAAAGAACATACAAACAAATACAAAACATGTTGTATATTAAAACACTCTTTATAAAATGTGATACACTGTTGAAACACTACAACTGCCGGGTATTTTTACCGATTTTTGAGTACACATTTGAAAATCGTTTGCAAATTAAACTCCATTTTCAATAGTAATATATTCAATTATTCATTAATACATCGTTATCTTCAAATCTTCACTTTTACAGTTAAGTATGTAAGTAATGCATTCAAAAGATTTTAATGCGTAAGTGTAGTTTATCCAGACAAACATGTTCCAGAAACATTTGGATCACTTGTTTCATGCGTTTTCTTTAGCTGACGGTATGCCCATCAATAATTATAATCGTAATTTTATTTCAACGGTAAATGAATCCAGGCAGCGAAAAATGTGTTGTTGTTTTATTTTTTCTGGTAACTGATTGGAATATAATTGTCTACATTTTTATCAATATAAACTATCATATTAAAGAGTCAAATGAAGCATTTTTGTATTTGTGTTTTGTGTCTTCAAAAAAAAGCTTTTTAGTATAATTTTAGAGCCTTATTTGTGGCCACGGTTGTTTTGTAAGCCTTTAGTAATAAATACTGATAAGGGAAATATTGGAAGCAACAAACACATGTATTAATTAGTTGAAAGGAAATTGTTTAGGAATACTAATTGTTGAGAATAATGTTATATATTGCTTTGTTTAAAAAATGAAATAAAACTGACAAGAAATAATTCTAAGCTGATGTTTTATTTATCCTATATATAAAAATGTACATGTAGCTTAATAGTAAATAAATAAAGGTTCTCATTTAACGCATGTCTGACATTCAACGTTTGTCGCTGTTTGAATGGTATCTTACGTCATTTTAGCACATGTTCGGCCATAAATAATGGATGCAATGATTGTTTTAAGATAGATGCAGACCATGCCATTTTTCCTTGGTAGATTTTTACCGGTACTGTATGCGTCCTGCCATCCGTAAGGAAAGCTTGTCGTATGTATCTTTAAACTGGAGGTACCGTATATTGAATACGAAATGAACTAACTGGTGTGCCAATAACCAGATTATTGTGACGAGTAAAACAACTATATATTCTAACAATCAAAGGAAGTAAAGAAATAATAATTATAATAATAATAACAATTTTTTTTTTTTATTATTATTATTATTAATTTATTTTCATGGCAATCTTAAAACATTATTTATGTTTGACAGTTACAAGACTTCCTTATTCCTATGTATAAATAAATTTGTTTACATTCGTCGTTTTTTTTTAATTCTGCATTTTATATAACTCTAGCTCCGACGATTTACAGCATCGATGAATTCTGGAGGATGGTATGGGAAAAAGAGGTTACCAAAATTGTAATGGTAGCCAATCTTATTGAAAACGGAAAGGTATTCCAGTAGTCGCACACCTTATTAAGTTTAAAACTGAAAATAATAAAATGCATGTAATTATGTGTTTGAAATATTTGATAATTGCGCTGATGTATTTCTTTACTTACTAAAAAAAAAGGTTATGTAATGATAAATATAAATTCAAACTGTTTGAATTTTATTTAGGTGAAATGTCTTCGATACTGGAAAATATAAGGGCTTCCACTTTAATGTAATGATACATCTAAAAAATTTTTTTTAATTTTATCTAGGTGAAATGTCTTCGATACTGGAAAAATAAAGAGCCATCGAGTTACGGATCCATATCGGTTACAGTTGATTCGGAGGAAGTGTTTGCAGACTTCACAATCAGAAAGTTTATTGTTAAATCCGTGAGTTGAACAACACATTTAGCATCGTTAACAGATAGACATTATGTTACTTGCAACTGGCATGGTTCATATCCAATAACGGAAGGGTGAAGATCATATTACGGAGCGTTATCTGTAACAATTGATTCAGAAGAAGTGTTTGCATACTTGCAGACAATTCTTCTGAATCAACGTTACTAGGGTGCGTGAGAAAAGTTGCTTTTTACAATACTTCTCATGAACAGACTCAATAAAACCAAGTCTGCAGCTTTATTCTCTTAATTGTGTTTGTTGCTCCCAAAGGATCACATTTATCAGTATTTGTTGTTTATCATATTAAGCAGCGTCAACAAATATACATTATGTTTCTTTTAACCGAAATATATTTTAAATTTGGTATTATCGTACTGACGAGATGGATTTAAAAATTCTAATCTAAAGAAGTTCCATTTAATAAATGTAACCTAACTATGGCATACCTTTGGATATTGTTCTGCCTTGAGCCACTTCTGCAATGTGCTGGTTTTATAAATAATTGGTGGTCGCTATATTGGCAATTGGAAAAAAACAACATTTGATACATTTTGGGTTGAAGTAAGAAATTCTAATACATAAACACATTTCTATACGAGAGTAGGTTATACCTTTCCTAATATTCTGATTTGTAATTGGGCCACTTAAAGTTAATCAACACTTAAAATGAAAATGTTTAACATAATACAGGCCACACATATGGAAAGCCGTAGGGGACCCTGCGATTATAATTAATTTTTACTATATGTTTAACTGAATTATTATAATCACCACTTATCTACGATAGTTTATAATAAAATTATAATCTCCGCAAACACGTTATTATTTTAATCATACATTATAATCTTTTCTACGATTTCGGTAGGTCATAATAAAATTATAATCTCTGTAGACGCATTATTATTTTAACCATACATTATAATTTACTTAACACTTTTAATTATAATAATTCACCGAATTAAAATCAACTCGAACATTTTTTTATTATAATAGGCGCATGCAACAGTGTTATTATATAACCAAATCAGCGCTTTTACTATAATGTTTGCCACATTATTATAATCTACCTAAAAACAAAAAACTTCCCCTTCCCCTCGGCCCCATCCCATTTTTAAAATGTTTTGGATTTTTATTTTTGTTCGTTTTAATTTTCCAAGTTACTGCCGGGAGTAAAGGAGTATGCCACATTAGCTTCCTGCAACTCCCCTCCCTACACTCACACACGCATATATTTCTTCTCTTAAACCTCCTGCCCACCCGCATCCCTTAAGCTTCCTGTTCCAAACTCCCACACACACACATTTCTTCTCTTAAACCTCCTACCCACCTACCCACCCGCATTCCTTAAGCTTCCTGCTCCCAACACCCCCACACACATTTCTTCTCTTACACCTCCTGCCCACCAGCATCCCTTAAGCTTCCTGCCAACCCCCGTGCCCCCACACATTTCTTCTCTTAAACCTCTTGCCCATGCACCCGCATCCATTAAGCTTCTTTTTACTCCCTCCCCCACATACACATTTCTACTCTTAAACCTCCTGCCCACCCGCATCCCTTAAGCTTCCTGCACCCCCTCGAACCCCAACATACTTTTTTATTTTAAACTTCCTGCCCATTCCCATACATTAATCCTCTGCCCATCGTCATCTCAGTCCTGTTGCTAATCCCCTTCCATTATTAATCCTCCTGTCCAACTCGCTACCTTAAAACTCCTATGCTGTGATTATTATTTTTATTATTATTATTATAATCCACACCAGTTTGCCAAGTCTCACGCACATTATCATTTATAAATGTCTCGTGAGATTTAGAATTATAACTGACAGCGCTAAAATAACATGTCTCGATTATAAAAATAATTGTGTAGACGGTTTTCAGAATAATGATAATTGCTGACACAGAGCATCCGGAGATTTTGCGGGTTATAGGAATTACGATCAAAGTATGGAAAGGGAGGTTACACATGTGGGTTTTAATAAATAAAATCGTAGGGAGCTTGTTATTATTTTGAACAGATAATAATAATAATGTACGATAATAACGATATGTGACTGCAGAGATCTTAATATAATCATAACCTACCGAAATCGTAGAAAAGTGGTGATTATAATATTTCAGTTAAATATATAGTAAAAAGAAATTATTATCGAAGGGTCCCCTGCGGCTTTCCATACAAACATATATGAAGTTTGTCGTGTGACTTAAACCGCAGTACAAATTCAGTCTATAACTGATAACAATCAGGTTTTATATATAATACCACTTTCATAATAAAAACATCAAGCATTTTGTTTTCTTGCTTTAGATCCCTCAAATCAAACAGAGAATAGTGACCCAGTATCAATTTACGAGTTGGCTAGATAAAGGCACACCAAAAGGAATTACAAGTTTGGTACAGTTTTGGTGCAAAGTTCGTAAATATGACATGGAATCTTCCCACCCATGGTTGGTGCACTGCAGGTTTGCGTACTATTATTCATTCATATCCATTCAAACATTACTTATACTTTGTTAGTAAATCACATTGAATTATTAGGGAATTTGCAAACTAACATAACTAACAACCATATGTCTACATTTTCTATACTGAATTTGCAATATCACATCTTTACATACATGTACCAATTTAGGTAAAAGAGGCAAGCAGCGGTGAACTGAATTATTTTTTCTTCTTTCACAATATTCATTTCTTACACCAAAATCCCCTTCATTATCCATTATAAACTGTCTTTTCATTTTTTATTGTGAACACATTCACTGACCATTTACTGTACAATGGTCAGTGTGTAATTTTATTGGCCATACTCTGTTTGTGCTTATAGCAAAGGAATTTTGTGAAAGAGAAAATGCTTTTATACCTTTATATTGATTTATTGTAATATCTTTTGCTGCTACGACCTAGATTCGTCTGTATAGATTTTATATTGCAAATGTTGTGCAAAAATTAATTAAACATTTGTTAGAACCATTTTACGTATATTGAGATTTATTATTATTATTATTATTATTATAAAACGAGTGTTATAGTTATCTTAGACTAGCATTACTGCTTAAGTGACGTATCATCCAGGTTTCAAATGGTCTCACCGAAGACGTCTGATGTTGGTTTGTGGATATATATCTGCAAAACTGTATCTTAAGAAATGATTTTATGTCATAGACTGCCATATGTGTTCAGTAGAAGTCTCTAGGGTAGTTAATGCCCCGGCCCTGTTGACCATTGTTTGTGTATAGATATACATACGAGTATTCAGGAAAACTATACATACTCGTTTTAAAATACTAGTTATCTAAATGCTTTTATCATTTACCTTTATCATCTCATTGACCTAGAAAATGCAATTGGAGTTTCCCCAATGGTTAATTATTGTATACATGGTATATATAATTAAAACATATATTGACACATTTTAACAGTTGATATCCTTAGAAACAATCATTTTACCCTATACAGTTAGGTTGTTTTCAAATAGTCGCTAGGAGAAAACTGGTCCTACCGCTGGGATTCCAAGATAATATTGAGATATATAGGAAAACCTCTTAACAATCGTATTTAGTACCATTACAATTTGTGACAATCGTTCTTCGGTAGTGATCGATATATTTTAGACTATCGAGTTATCCCTGGGGTAACAGTTTGTCATCCCGAGGGCGTCAAATAATTTTATGAAAACTTATATCGGGAAAACCATAAAAATAACCTACGTTTTGGCTACCATAATTCTCAGGGGAATATTTTAGTCCTAGTTGTACTTCTGGTTCTTGAAATACAATTTGAAAGTATTAAAACTATTAAGAAATTCACCTTTGTCATCAATCTAGTGCGGGGGTTGGTAGGACAGGAACATTTATAGCCTTGGATATACTGTATGACCAAGGTAAGGAGCTGAACTACGTAAACGTGTACCAGTGTGTGCAGCAACTGAGACGACAACGTGTAAACATGGTTCAAACGCAGGTACACATTCCGTGTTTTGGTCGGACATATCACATATTTATAACATAACTTACGGTGTGGGAGTAGAATAACATTATTCTATATTTTCGATATACCACTAGTTAAATAATTATGCAAATGAGCCTAGTATGCGCTGTCAAAAGAAAATCGATAATGACTATGATCCAATTCCCACGGTTTATGTCGGTTTCGCGTGTAAAGCGACAGGCAAAATGCAATAAAAGTCGATATCTGTGATAAATAAAATCTAACATTCGTTATCATTCATTATTGAATTTATTAAACTCGTTAGCAAAAATGATAAAATGCTCAGCAAGAGCCTCGCATTATATCATTTTGCCAACACGTTTAATAAATTCAATAATGAATGTGTACTCATGTAAGATCCTCTATGTATTGTATACATTAGTTTACAAGTAATCCAAATATATTAGGTACATTTTAAAATTTAAAAACAGATATAACTGACCATTCCGTTGTTGTTTTTTGCTGGTGTTAATATATGACGACGTAATAATGATTTTTTTTTATGCAAATGGCTACCAAAAGATATCTTGTAAAGTGAAGTTATAAAGAGTGGAAATCTGTTGTTCTTAACAACAAGAACTATATATACACTTAGATGCAACAGTCAAACAGGACGTATTGCATTTAAAACACACATCGAACCAACATACACATTTAAAACACACAGCGAACCAACACACACATTTAAAACACACAGCGAACCAACATACACATTTAAAACACACAGCGAACCAACATACACATTTAAAACAACAGTTATCTTAACGAATTAGGTGAAGTTTATATCACTTCCACAGGAACAATACCAAGCTATACATTTACAAAACAGTTATATTAGCGAATTAGTTGAAGTTTATATTACTTCCACAGGATCAATACCAACATACACATTTAAAACAACAGTTATATTAACGAAGTTTATATCGCTTTGACAGGCCAACATACACATTTAAAACACACAGCCAACCAACATACACATTTAGAACAACAGTTGTATTGACGAATTAGATGAAGTTTATATCACTTCCACAGGAACAATACAAATATCTACACAAGGTGGTATATGAAGCCGTGGTTTTACACACTCCAGCAGTAACGTTACAGGACTATGAACACGAATATAGAAATCTACTACAAGTCGAAACGAAGACCGGCATAACAGGACTGATGTCTGCATTTGAGGTAAATAATTTAACGCTAATAGAAAACATTCATAGATAAAACACGTTTGTAGAAAATACCAACGTTTAATACTTTTAAATTTAACTTTCCTTATTTCCATTATATCAATTATTCATGATTTAATTTTACATCTAAAAATAATCTCGAATATATATTTATATATTATATATTTTATACATTAACAGTCCTCGACAATAAATAATTCGTAGTTTTGAAAAAATGAATTAGTTAACTTTTGAAAAATAAGTATAAAAGTCGGACAGGAAATGCAGCTTTCACAGAACACAGTAAACCCAAAAAACACGCAAAAAGACAAATTTAACATGAACGGCAATGCTAATAAGGAATGAAGGCATCTGACGCCACAAACACAAACACAAAAATAGTTTAACAATAGGGCTACCGCCTTGGAACGGCCAATGGCAAAAAAGGCCGCTGGGGGATTAAATCAGATTCTATGGTGCACATATACCTCATACCATACCGTCATCCCAATAAAACGGGACAGTGTAAAAGACAACCCCGCCATGAACTATTCTCTAACCAACAAGGCAGCATTAGTAGGCAATATAAGAAAAATACAAAGATGCTCGTGTATATATAAATACAAAAAAACAATAGCCTAGAAAGCCACAAAAAGGTACTCAGTGACTTGGTAAAAGCCAGAGCAACAAGATAATAAACCATTGAGGGCACGACAAGACAATATTGCAGACAAACATCAAACGTCACTGTCCTTTTAGGCTTTAGGTAGACGTCATCATTGGGTCAGCAACCTGTCCGGTCATCGCACAATTACAGAGGAAATCATAGTGGCGAACTGTAAATGGGTCCACCACCAAGCAATCAGTGCGTTGCAAAATGATAGGGTCATAATCTCTTTTGATAAAACTTTTAACAAATTTAACAAAGCTGGTATGAAAGTGATCATGTCCAAGGATCTTACGAAGTTTATAATCACGTCACCATAGAAGTCAGGTTGTGATAGTCCTTGTCACAGAAGAGTTCTTAAATTACTTTTATTTTTGGAAATAATATCAGGGTTACGATAATAACATTTTGCAAAGGTTTTACGAAGTTTATGGTAACAGTAGCTCTGTTGGAGTAGCTTTTGTTTTGTTATACACAGATTACGAATATTAAAGTCCTCAACTCGAGTACAATCTCAAGAAAAACGAATAAGTTCAGACACATAGACCTCGTAAGAAGTTGCTCGAGGAACATACCCATCTAAATGGGATAATTAACAATATCAACATTAAAATCACGTCCCCTGTCATAGATTTGCTAATTATTTCACCGTGTTAAATAGAGAGATGTAAAGCGAGAAAAGAAGCGTTAGTATCAGAAATATTAGCTTTGTTAAGTTGAAGTTCTTTATGATATATAGTATTAACCATAGTATAAAAGAAAGGGTTGTCAATATTCAATATGTCATCCAGATACCGATAGGTGTCATTAAATGCTTCAATAACATATGCCTGTGTATCTGGTGAAAGACTCAAAATTAAATCTCTTTCATAGCAATATAAAAACAAATCTGCGACAAGGGGTGCAAAGTTCGTACCCATTGGGGTCCCAACAATATGTCTATAAACGGTAGTTCCATACCTGACGAAAAAGATTATCTAATAGAAAAATAAGTGATTCACAAACTTCATAGCAAGTTTACATAGTGTAATTGTCCAATCAGATGTTAGTAAAAAAAGCTTTAATATTGTTACAGTCCACACGAATGTAGTATTTTCCCAAGCAAAAGTTCTTTGAAAGAGAGCAATAAGCTAGTCTTTGGTAAGGTTGTGTGGTAAAGTTGTTTATATTGTAGAAAAATCGTAAATACTTACAGACGAAGCTTGACGTTTATTGCAAATTTTATCAAGAACGTCGCCTGAATTTTTAATAGACCAACATAAATTAACCCCAGAGTTTTCATTAGCTTTAGCACAATATTGCGTAAACGTGATCTTTAACGGCATTAAGAAAAATATGTTAAAAGTTTGGAGATATTTGTAATGGTGCAAGAACAAATATTGGAAATAAAACAGCCTTTATATGGTTGCTTGTGTAATTTGGGAATCCAGTACATCGTTGGAAGTCTGCTTTGCTTTTCATCTATTCCAGCCTTGACTATCTTGCATTGAGTGATATGCGTCCAAACGAGTATACGAATAAGTACTCCCGGGTTCCTGAGATAATACATTGACGTAATGGAGGTGTCAAACAATAATTATATTATTAGCTGCTTTATCAGCAGGAACTAAAACAAACTTATTATGAAATAACATGGGTCTAGTGGGAAGTAGTAATGAACATTTTCAATTGTTGAATATTTAAACAGGCGACACATGATTAAAGGTTGTCCTACTACTGAAAACCTATAGTATAAATTATACATACGATTGAACATAACAATGAAGTAGTAAACATATGTTCTCATCTACAACAGATGCAGAGCGATAGTGTCTGTCTCTCGAATGAAGTTCTGTCTAACATTCAAGAACACGATAGTGGTACAAAAGATGCGTTTTCTTCAGCAAATCTTCCGGAAAACAGAAATAAGAACAGATACAACAATATTCTGGCGTGTAAGTCTTCCGTTAAACTCAGATCAAAGTTGTTAAGTGAAAATAGTGAAATGTGGATACGTTATAATGCATGTGTGAAAACCGGCTATAGGATATATACTGTATTATTCAGCGAATAAATACAATTTACCGTCCTGACAGGGAACATACTATTGATATCAGGCCACTCATGTTAATTTAAACAGTTGTGATGTTTCAGTTCACAGAAGCAGTAAAACAGTTCCTAAAGCCACATATTTGGATCAGAAACGCTAGACTCAGTTTTATGGTTTGTTTTTCTATGTATGACCATACAGATGTTTAAATTTCAGCCCATCTAATTAAAGCTCAAGTGAGCTATGAATATCACTTTGTGTCCGTCGTCCGTTATATTTATATGGACAGAATATGACGCAGGTTGCTTAATTGTTCCAAACTAATTGTAGGAGAGTTTATACAATGCAATTGCATGAAATGGTCAATATCCGCTACATGAAACGTAGATATAAAAGTAGAACATGAAATGTAGAAGTTACAAAACGCATTCAAAACGGACAACAGTTACAGCCATAGAAGCAAAATGTGGGACACTCACTCTAAATGTAAAATGTTAACATCAGGTCTACCGTCTTGGAACGCTCAGTGGCAAAACTGTCGCTTGAGAGTTAAGCCAGGTTCTACGGTGCTCTAGACCTCACTCTACCATATTGTCATTCCAGTTAAACAGGACAGTGTAAATAAAGAAATCCCTGCAGGCTATATCCTCTAACAAACACATAGATGGTCATACAGCTATAAATATAAAAAAGCCTAGAAACGCACAAAGGGTCAATCACTAAACAGCAGTGCGTTGTGTAGTGGTGTAGTGGGTCAATCACTAAACAGCAGTGCGCTGTGAAGTGGTGCAGTGGGTCAATCACTAAACAGAAGTGCGTTGTGTAGTGGTGGAGTGGGTCAATCACTAAACAGCAGTGCGTTGTGTAGTGGTGTAGTGGGTCAATCACAAACAGCAGTGCGCTGTGTAGTGGTGTAGTGGGTCAATCACTGAACAGCAGTGCGTTGTATAGTGGTGTAGTGGGCCAATCACTAAACAGCAGTGCGCTGTGTAGTGGTGTAGTGGGTCAATCACTTAACAGCAGTGTGTTGTGTAGTGGTGTAGTGGGTCAATCACTAAACAGCAGTGCGTTGTGTAGTGGTGTAGTGGGTCAATCACTAAACAGCAGTGCGCTGTGTAGTGGTGTAGTGGGTCAATCACTTAACAGCAGTGCGTTGTGCAGTGTTGTAGTGGGTCAATCACAAAACAGCAGTGCGTTGTGTAGTGGTGTAGTGGGTCAGTCACTAAACAGCAGTGCGTTGCAATAGGGACATAACCTGTATGTAAATGTTTAAATAACGTCACAATAGAAGTTGTAAAATAGTTCCTAATTGATTTTCAAACGAGATCAGGATTACGATAGTACAGTTTTGCAAAGGTTTATCGAAGTTTAGAGTACGGTAACCTAAGAGGCGATCTGGCAGAATTATGGATGTCAATTCAAAGACGATTACATTCATAATGGGCTTCAGTTTCATATTCAATATGCACAATGTACACTAAATAAGCTCATAAATTCCGTCCGATTGTATTGTTGCTATTGAACACATACGGTCTGAAAAACTCGGCGGAAGTTTCCCAAAACGGATAAGCCAAAGGCATTTCTGTTTCTCTTTTTTGACATACTAGACAAATCAACATATTTATTAACATAAAGTCCCTGGGTAACACTTCATGATTGTTTGTATATTCTACATAGTGATAAAAACCCATTGATGTTTTTTCATTAACTAGGTTTTAAGCAGCATGCATAATTAATATTCACAAATTATATCTACCCAGATACATACTCCAGGGGTCTATTTTGAAACTAATGTCGCGTCCTTTCTTCTCATGTGAACGACTCAATCCAATCTGAGTACATGTATTATTCATGTCTGATCCCATCAATACAACATGCGTTCGAGTATACAGTGTGATATTTAATACCTAACATGATATATGTTCATAAAACCGTATCTATATTTCTTCTGTTCATAAGCCAATGACTACCGACCGTTCCTGTCGTATTATGTACCCGGATGTAACGACTACATAAACGCCGTATACGTACCGGTAAGTCCAATAATGGTAAGTCCATACCAGAGAATGCGTAACTTGGCTTTGCGTAATATTGTATGGAATTGACAATTTAAATATTTGTTTCACTTCAATGTCAACATATGTCTCTTTCTCTAATTCAACTAAGATACGTATAGATAAATACACATGGGCAAACAGTCCATTTCAACTGGTTAGTTGATAAGTAATTATTTCAACTCCTTACTTGGCACTTACTTCGCACTTCTTCCCCGTATATTTACCTATTTATCACCTATGTACATAAAGAAGTGTGTATTGACAGCATTATCATACCATTGTTATTTTTTGTTTTTACAATGCCATTATAATACCAGTAGATCCTCAGGACAATAAACAAAATATAAGAAGAAGGTAATAAAATGCGATTAAACAAGACAGATAACATGAAACAATATATTTAATCAACATTTATGAGAATAATGACAATGGGCATTTATATTTAATGTTGAACCATCGTCAGTACGTTTAATACTATGAGAATGGTCATTTATATTTGATGTTGAACCCTCGTCGTAAGTACGTTTAATACTATGAGAATGGACATTTATATTTGATGTTGAACCCTCATCAGTACGTTTAATACTATGAGAAGGGACATATATATTTGATGTTGAACCCTCGTCAGTACGTTTATAATTGATGTTGAACCCTCGTCAGTACGTTTATATTTGATGTTGAACCCTCGTCAGTACATTTATATTTGATGTTGAACCCTCGTCAGTACGTTTATATTTGATGTTGAACCCTGTCAGGACGTTTATATTTGATGTTGAACCTTCGCCAGTACGTTTATATTTGATGTTGAACCCTCGTCAGTACGTTTATATTTGATTTTAATCCTCGTCAGTACGTTTATATTTGATGTTGAACCCTCGTCAGTATATATTTGATGTTGAACCCTCGTCAGAACGTTTATATTTGATGTTGAACCCTCGTCAGTACGTTTATATTTGATGTTGAACCCTCGTCAGTACATTTATATTTGATGTTGAACCCTCGTCAGTACGTTTATATTTGATGTTGAACCCTGTCAGGACGTTTATATTTGATGTTGAACCCTCTCCAGTACGTTTATATTTGATGTTGAACCCTCGTCAGTACGTTTATATTTGATTTGAATCCTCGTCAGTACGTTTATATTTGATGTTGAACCCTCGTCAGTACGTTTATATTTGATGTTGAACCCTCATCAGTACGTTTATATTTGATATTGAATCCTCGTCAGTACGTTTATATTTGATGTTGAAACATCATCAGTACGTTTATATTTGATGTTGAACCCTCGTCAGTACGTTTATATTTGATGTTGAACCTCGTCAGTACGTTTAATACTATGATTAATAAAACCCACTGAAGTAGTTATTTCCCTTGCGCTATTTATATCGTTAGTAACTAATGTCAACATTTAAGTAGAAGCCACACACTGTTCACTTTTGGGGCTTATAAGTAATATAATATTAAACCCATATCATACCCTAGGTTGTTCTTGTGGTGCAGCAAAATTAGTTTATTCTTTAAAAACTGAATTATAGAGTAGCAGAGACTTACGTGGATACCTACTGACCCAAGCGCCAATGGAACACACGGCTGTTGACTGCTGTAGACTCATAAATGAAAAGCAAATCCAGGTTATCGTCACCTTTGACGACAGTGGGACGGAAAGGGTGTGTATAAATCATAAGTATATCCCTTTTATAGTTTGAGTTTTAGGATAGCAAATAAATCTCACATAGTGTTTTCTTATACAATACTCAAAACAATGAGGCATCAGGTGTAGTACACATTGTCATTTACGCATTAGAAGAATAGAAACATTTTACTTAAATACTATAAATTGTAATGTTTAAAATGAGTAATATCATTCTGAGTTTGTCTTAAAAAAGTATATCCGTTTTAAATACTAAAATATTGTTTAAAAAAAACACTAAAACTTATATATTTAGGTTGGACAATATTTGCCAGAGAAGGGAAGTTTAACTGTTGGGCCCTTTGAATTGGAACTGATGAAAGAGGAAAACAAAACTGATTATACGATTAGACATTTTAATATGAAATTTAAAGTAAGCATTTAAAACGTTTACAACCCATACTAGTACATGTTCGACTATGCCGGTGACTTGCTTTGTAGTTCGTGAGCCGTTTGGATTTGTAATTACCATCTAAAAGAGTAAGTTTAATATTGGCAACTTATGGCATTGTTTTCAAATAAAAGGTTCTCTATTGCTGAACAATTGATTACACTTTTAATAAAAACAATTCAATCAGTTTACCTTTAACAGTGATTTACATGGATTGATGTTAGTTTGTTATTGTTTTTTTTTGTTTTTTTAGTATTTTTTCATTAATTCCAAATATCTATGTTATTTGATGTTGTTTTTTCAAATGACTTGGTAAATAAAAAATCACGACCGTGATTTTGTGTTATTTCTAAACCAGTTGTATGGTATTAAGTATGCATAAACTGAATATACAAAAATATTGTTCGTCAAGTTTAATTTGTTGGTTGGGTAAAAGGCAAATATTCAGCCAAAGTTGGTCACTAGGTGAGACCGGGATCAAATATAATGAAAACAGCGACTTGCTGAAATAGATTTACTGTCTGCACGAATTGTATTGATTCGAAAACAAAACGCAAAGAAAAATAATAAAATCAAATTTGATCCCGCTATGCAAACACTGTCAGTAGTAAAGTCAGCATTTTGTCCTCATTACAATAGGGACAAGACCAGAAGTGCATAACACAGATTGCATTCAGAAAATGGTCATGCGATGATACAGTTCCACAAGACCTCGAAGCTATGATAAATCTTCTACAAGAAGTTGAGGAAAAACAAAGACAAGCAGAAGGAAAACCTGTCTTAGTTCAATGTTTGTAAGTCAATATTACGAAACACTGTAGTTTTCTTTCAGTAGTGTGTAAAGCCGAAATACACCCGGATACAGTTGGATGTTATCAATATAAGGACTAGTAATAAAGGATTTAAATATGCAGTGTTATTAATATTTAAGTATTTAAAACCAATTTAAACAGTGTTTATAGTAGAAACATCTAATTTAGAAATTGTTAATTTCGAATTCATCAACACATCTATGATCCAGCTTACGCTCGTGTGTGTAAAATAACCACTACTGCTTGCATTGAAAGGCTAATATTCATCGTTTATAAAACAAAGGTATGTCCAAATGAACTTGTGTTTGCGCATAGTGGTTGGAGGAACCATCCACGCCATACCATATGTTCGTGATTATAAGTATGCATTTTACCAAACATTCCCCATTCCTAACATATGTAGCTGACCAATAATTAATAGTGATATGTCATAGTACATCTCAACTCAAGCAATGGCGCCGATTACTGTTGATTTAACTTTTCAGTATGCTTATTTCAACAATGATTGAATATATGTTTCCCCCAATTATCATACATATTTATATGACCTTGTATACAGATTAACACACTAAAAATAAAGAGGATCAAACTATCAGAGAAGTTAGAATATTACTCATTGTAGTTGGTGTATATAAATTATTATTGTAAGTCCAATTCCAGGAATGGTGCCGAGAGAAGCGGACTATTTGTAGTACTGATGAACGTTCTAGAAATAATCAGGATTGACCAAGAGGTCGCCATTCCACAAGTTATCAGATATATGAGGCAGATACGTCAGCAGATCTTACCAAACTATGTACGCATACACATTTAACGTTTAAACTTTAGGGTTTGTTTTGACAGTTCTTAGGACATGTTAAAGAAAACAAATCACGTTTAATCATGGTTTAGTATTTGACAAAAATTCATAAGAAAATATAATTATTTCTGTTGTTAGTAAAGCATGCATGTGTTTCCAATTGTCTGTATGAAGAATTGATGGATTTGGCTGAATATTTTGGAAAATATCTTCTGTACAAAAACATACTTAAAACATAAAAATAATATAATATAATAATACAATAAGACCCACTATGTCTAATGCTTTTCTTTCCCTGATTTTATTCTTTTATTTTTCTACAGGAGCAATACAAGTGTTGTCATGAAGTTGTGCTTCGTCATATAAAGAACACATGTCCATATGCTAACCTTTGAAAAGTAGACGTTTATATGAAAATTCAGAAAATGCTCTCAAAACTTCTATACAGACATTATAACGGCATATCGTGCTGCTCAAAATTTTAACCCATGTACCATGGTAAAGGCCTTCAGGGCTGTACAACTATCCGCCATTGAAGATGAGTGCCGGTACTGAACATAACACGAATAATTCTGATTCTCAAGAACAGTTTCAGAAACCGATGGATACAGCTAGACTATAAATTGTGTACAAATGAAGTTACTTATCTTACATTATTTATATAGAGATATATAGAAAGCCCTGGGTAAAACACTGGTAACGCTCCAGGGGTTCATTTGTTTGTACATTATAGAAAAAAACTAAAATAAAAGAAGATGATCATTTGAAGGTTTTGTTGAAATGGATATGGAAGCCGCCATTTTGAGAGCTATGACATCATAGTTCTAACTGATCATATATGGAATATTTATAAACTATATCAAAAATATGTATACATAATGCTTTATATGACCAGTAAATGTTTTTTATTCATTTGCAGTAATTAACTTTGCTTTAAATGATATTTATCAATATTCCATACATGGTAATTTGGAACTATGAAGTCACAGTTCTAACAATGGCGGTGCCAATATCCGTTTAAGAACAACCTTCAAATGGTCATATCTTTTTCATTTATCATCCGATTTTGATAATTCTTTGAACTTTTTCCAAGTTTTTCAGAACTCCTAATAATAGAACGTGTTTGGCTATGTCGATACATTCACTTTAAGTTTGAACAAATGATGCGCCTGGTGTCATTAATGGTCCCCTCCTTATTTAGTATAGAGTTAAATTCCACACAAAAAACCTTGGCTTTTTGAAACATACAAAACTCTCAAACTGATGTGTTAATGAAAAACTATGTTGGAGGAAGCAACATCATGTCATGGAGATCAAATTTAGTTGCATGCAGTGCGGTGTCTGTATAAAATATTTAGTGACATTTTAAACAATTTTCTCTTCGTTAGTCCGATAACATATACATGTTATGTAGTATTCTGTTAACATGCACTATGCCATTCATAAAAAAAATACGATAGTATCAAAACTGTCTCAGTCACAAGGTTTCCGTTGTATAGGCAAAACTAATAAATCAAAGTGTATACACATAATCAAGACAAGTGACTAAGTGACATTGGTAATCATATTCATATGACATTTATTATCCAAGTTAATCACCGTTTGACAACATATCTGACAAATTAATTAGATTGAAATATAGCTATAAGAGACACGTACTTGTTCCGAGTGTTTTTTCCTTGTTGGATTTGTTGTTAATATTGCTGTCAGCTTTCTTGTATACACTGGGTTAAACTAAGACGACTAAAAGGCAACGTTACACAATTATCTCTATATTTGTTTCTTTCTTTCTTTTTTCTTTCTTTCTTTCTTCCTTCCTTTCTTTCTTTCCTTCTTTCTTTTCTTTCTTTCCCTCTATCCGTCTCGTTCTTCTGTTTGTTTATATAGATGTTTGTTTGAATGGTGTTTTGTGTTATTTTAACACATGTTAGGCCATACATGACGGTCGAATTTTGATTGTAGTAGTACCCCATTTTTCCTGGGTAAAACATGTACTGTATATTTCCCGCCATCTGTAGGATTAGACACTTTCTCACTTGACAAGTCAAGCTCCCAGTTGAATTCGAACCCGCAACAGTGAGAGGCGAGACGTTTTAAACGCAGCGTTTTTACTACCCCGTCCTTGGATCAAGAGAAATGCAGTTTATCAGCGTGTGCGAAACCTTGTTGTTTAGGAAGTGGATGCATACGTTTGATTTATGTGTAGCAAGGCGCCCTCGCCGTATTTCGTCTGAAGGTTGTCTGTTTCAACAGTTGCTATTGTGAATTAGTTACCTCCCTTGATATTTTACTGCGTTGAATGAGTCCTTGTGATCCGGCACCTTTCATTGGCACTGTCTTTTTATACAGCATTTGGGTGGTAAAACCACCTTATTGTGATCCCATTCATATACGCTAATTGTTTGTACGTGTATGTATACGTGAATATATTAATTTTTCCACCAGGCAGAGGTGTTACAATGTAGATATTATGGCAGAGGTATTACAATGTAGATATTATAATCAGAATCTACATTAGGCCATAATAAATTAATTGCTAGATTCACATCCACGCCCGCCCCCGTTTTTTTTATGCCGCCCCGTAATTTTTATTTCTTCTTCTTCAAAAAAATAAAAAAAAATTGCTGAAAGTATGAAACACTATTAAAATGTGTTTTCAGTCTTGGAAGTACTCAATAGTATATTTTACTATTTTTGCCTCGTGTCGAGGCCATTTTCCATTTGTCGTATGAAATAAAAATAAAATTTCACCCCCGCCCCTATTTTGAAATAAATTTGGATGAGAAACTAGCAATTAATTTATTATGGCCTTACTAGCCGACGTTTGTTCAACCGGCATAGATAGTTACTAGATAGATAAATAGATGGATACATATTTAAACAAAAAAATACACATATTGTGTAGGTCAATGATAAACGAGGATGTTCTGAAATAAGATAGCTAGTGTGTATTTTTAGTCTGTTAAATTGGATGCAGATAGCATTAATAAAAGTGCATCGGAAATTAATTTACTTCAATTAAGAATACTCTTATCATACATAACATCATAAGACGGCGATGATATCAAGGTACGATGATACAATGCAGACGTTAAATGATACTATGGCGATGATGCGATGTCATGATGACGACAGACGTCGCAACATCAATAATGTTATCATCGTACCGTTTTGGCGTTATAGCAATCATATCTATGCTATGAATATAGGATGAAAGAGATTTACCTGGTGCAAGTAGCTGACTTAATGCATAAATGACATGTTAATACTTGAAAGTTGTTAAATAGTTGATAATTACAACGAAATGTAGAGGTTAACCAAAAATTACACCCAATCAGATTAAACAATTCTATGTTGTGGCCCTCTTATTTACATATTGCAAGTATTTTCACGAAATGGTTCAAATTACTGGACATCTTAATAGCCCATGGCGTGTATAGATTGGAAAGTGCGAGAAAATTAAAGGGGTTTGCTATGACTGATATTAATAAAAGAGGTTGCTGCTAGACAGTGGGCCGGCTCAGCTACTTCTCGCGTGAAGATAAAATGAAGCCAGCAACGAATGAGCAGGTTGTACTATAAGCCGATGATAGACTATTCGAATTGGAAAGAAATAAGTTTTGCGATCGCTCTCTTCTACTTATTTTCTTAAAATTTGAATAAATGATATCATTTGTATAACATTTATTATTTAACCATTCATTGAGAATGACTTTGTATTCTTTTTATAATGAACTTGAAACATACTTTACAATATACACAGGCGTTAAGTTATGTTGATAATTCCATTGTGTTTAATTTACTATTACGTGTGCCTGTAAATTAATGAATAATGCATGCATTTGTTGGCCAATATTACGTCTAAAGTTAATGAAAACGCTAATTAATTTGAAATGAATTTAGTTTAAGACAGTATACAGTTATGTATAACATATGTTGACTATTATTGTTTAGGTTTATCGGATTCATTTTAACGTTGCTTTTTGATTACTTTTATACTTGTAAAGCATTATACTTTTTGTATTTTTCCTGTTACAAAGACTAATTATTTGTTAGTGCTATGTTATACTTGTAGAGTATTATATTAAGTGTTTCATGTTTTGCATTTAGACACACTGTGGCTTTATCAATAGTGTTCTTATGTCAAGGGAGGGCAGTCACGGACGATTAAAATGTGCAAAAATTAGAATAACAACGGCATATACGGCACGATAATTATATGACGTTACTAAACATTTAAATAAAGTTCAATCTTCAAAGACAAATATTTGCGTGCATTTACGCATGACGTCACTTTCAAACGAACTTGTTTTTCTTCATCACATTTCAGCCATTTTAAAGTTGAATTTTACTTAATACCTGTATTTTCTTTTATTGTGTTTCTTGAAAAAGAACTAGAGTTCGAAAAAAATAATAAAAAAAGATTATAGGTGTTTAGCTTTTTTATGCAATGTTGTTAAATTTAGTTAATGCCTATGTGTATCGAAACTGTACACATTGTGAATAAAGAAATCTTCAAACTAAGGTGTTGATATTCCACCTATATTTCGTTTCATTTCTCGTTTCTACGCGAAATTTCTCCAAGATGGCACATTTGCAATTGGATTCACAACGAAATGTACACTAAACCTACAGCTTAATTTGTTAGAAATACAAAACAATCCATATGAGTTTAAGTTTAAAGGTTATGGCCGGACTACTCATACACTTTTATATTATACTATGGGGTAAGAAAATGGTCAATACTTATTGGAATTAAAATATTAAAGTCACTAAAATCACTGCGTTAAACTTCAACCAGCTGTTGCCTACATGAGAATGGCGCCTGATATACATTGTCAATTCGCACAGTGATCCGATAATTTGAAACACAATATGATTCCATAAGGCCATAATTAAAACTATGTTTGTTTGTCCGGTCCAAAACATCGGCCCGCCTCCAAACAATTGTTTTTCATTAAAATTAGATGTTTTCTTTTTTTTTCAGTCTTATCCAGTCGGAATGAAAAATAAATTATAGCATTTTTTCCTGGATAAATGTTAAAAACAGTAGATTCCCGTAATTTTTCAAGAATATCTAGGTTTAACACTGCCTTATCAATGACCTACCTATTGCGTGGTCCGAGTATTAACTTTCATACCCGATCCAATCCCTTCTTCAGGTAATTTTAAACAGGATATCGTATTGTTTCAGTAGTTTTTTTAAAAAAAATGTTTTATTGTTGAATATCCGTTATAAAATCCTACACGTATAAGCTTTCAAATCACTCAATGGAATTAAGACGCGACCAAGTAATGCTGGTCAAATTAAAATAGCCCTTTGACAGTGAAAAACTTTTCATCTTTATCGTTATTAATTTGGTTTACCAATTGTTTTAGAATTTAATGTACAACGTTAGTAGTTTCAAGTACAAAGAAATATAAAAAGATCGGACAGGGAAAGTAGAATTCAAGGAGGACAGTCAACCACAAAACACAGAAACAAACATGCAAATAGACAAACAAGAAGGCAAACGTAATAATAAAAGTATACGACATCACAAACAAAAAAGAGTTGACAATAGGACTACCCCCTTGGAACGGTAGGTGGCAAAGTAAGCCACTGGGAGTTTAAACCGGTTCTAGGGTGCTCCAAACCTCACACTTACCCTACTGTCATCCCATTAAAACAGGACAGTGTAAATAAAGAAATCCCCGCCATGATCTAATATCTAACCAACAAGTCAGCATCAATAGGCAATATAAGTAAAACACAAATATGCTCGTGCAAAGGCAGTTTTAAGTCCAAACATACAGTTAAAGTTTAAACAGCATTCGCAAAAGAATATGACATACATGGAAGGAAACAATACATTTTCCTACCTACCTACCCATCTGAAAGTTAGTTTTAAGTGTCGACAAATTATTTTATTTTCCTAAATGATACATGTATTCACAACTTATACGCGGTTGCCTTCGAGTTAAAGCTGTGTTCTATGCGTTCTGGGACGATGTGGTGAGATGTCAACTAAATGAAAAAATCGAACTACTTTATGTTGATCTATAAGGCGTGTCAACAGCAAGTGTTATATTTCACTACCGCTCATGAACAGTCTCAATCAAACCGAGACTGCAATATTTCGTATGTGTCGTGCTCGGCCGTTTCTAAAGGTCCATTTTCATACTCTTTTTATACTTTAGTGAATTAACATGACGCCAGTACTTAGATATCTTCGCCTTATTGTTGATGTCGGAGTATAATGACAATAGGATGTTGCACGTGCTTTATTATACTGTAGCAAGTGCTATTGTTTGTCGGAGGTTTGTCGGAGGTATGTTATTGATTTGATTGGTTAAAATGGATAAATGATAATACTATCAAGTCATGGGGTAAGCAATCGAAGGCTTTAGATGTACTGTATTGGACATCATCATGAATGAATTTACAAAAGCACATTGTATCAGACAGAACATTAAAATGTAAACTGCATTCCTCATATGAGATTTTTCTTTCATTGTGATTCGGATGATAAAAGTTGTCAAAAAAGCTAAAAAGTGAATTTGATCTATGAAAATATAATTCTAAACAATTCCGATAGATGCAGTTTTGCTAGCATATCAGGATATCGGATGCACATAAAGTATGTATGCAACACTTAAACCTTGATCTGGTAGACGAAATAAAGAGGTATTATTCAAATTTAAAAACATGTCTGTGTCATTTTATTTTTGAGACTATATTAGTCATTATGTTTTATGCCAATTAAACCGCTGAAATTTTCATTCATCTACGTTCAAGTGCATTTCCTGTCGCGATTTGCAAACCTCTTTGTTATTTCATTTTTTTCCGACTAGTAATGTAGATTCTGATCATACTATATGTCATAATAGGAGATTAGATTATACACAGAAGGATATAAATAAGTAAACAAAACAAACGTGAAAATAGTGTACGGGAACTGCTGTTGCTCTACTTGCTTTGCAGATTCAGAAAGCATGTACGTACAATACTTATTATGTAATACACTTAATTTGTGGACTATGACTTGCGTGTTTGTTTTTGTGTTTCGTGATTGACTGTCGTCATTGAATGCTACTTTGCCTGTCCGATTTTTATATCTTTCTTTTTTTATTTGATTTTATTCATCTTTTAAAGTTGTTCTTTGTTTCTTTGTGTGTTTGTGGTTGACTGTCGTCCTTGAGTGCTACTTTTCCTGTACGATTTTTATATCTATATTTACTGTTTACAAGTATCACGTATTTTCTTTTTTTATATCGCTAGGATATATTTTAATTCATGTTTATTTCATATTAAACAAGCAAGGTTTTACGCAAGCGTAAAAAAGCTGCCGATAAGTAAATAAACATGACTGTGGGCCTTTGCACTGATAGGAATGCAAACAATTGTTTGTATAATTATTGAAAATCTGAAAGTTATCAAGCTGAAATAAGTGTTGCTGCTTTTATCAAAAGCAATAACTACGCAATGGATGCGTCAATAGTGTTCACTGTAAAACTTGACCAAGATCTTATTGATAAAATTCATCAGAATTTAATTTTCTGATATAATCATTCAAATCCTAATTGATAAAAAATCAAAAATAAGTTTAAGTGACAGTGTGGACAAGCTGAATTGCTTCTTTTTCGTTTCTGTTTGGCATTATAAATAAAACCGATATAACGCTAAATATTCATGGATTCATGGATTCAATAAATTTCATGGATCTTCATCCATGAAAATACCTTTAAAGAGTTTCACTTATTCCATTCCAATACTTGCAATTTCATTCAGCTCATTTTGCTCCTTAAACATTCCAGACACATAAAGATCCCGGAAACATTGCCGCATTCTACACTTAGTAGACTGATGTACGAAAACGTCAAATCCACAGGCGAAACAGTATCCTCTGAACGTTCCAAAATATGTGTTTATATCATTCAAGTTGTTTAGACGAGTTCTATAGGAATTCAAGTTGTAAATTATGCTTATCGCCACTTACATGAGTCACATTCTGTTAACCGTAGACAGATACAAAACCCATATAAGGATCATCTGCCTTCGTCAGCTGAATGAGCATATCCTCCATTAATACAAGGGCTGTTGTAGTTCTGAACTCGATTTTTTTGTTTTAATTTCTAGCCTCTGGCTATGTATGAACATTGAATTTAATTGGGGTTTTCGGTTCTGTCAGAACCGAGGTGCTAACTTGTTTCATACCCGATTGTTTCAATATGCACGGGGGCATTACAATTCGGTTTGCTGAACATTAACATTATAATGTAACGTTATTCTAAAGAACTATAAAAAGATCGGACAGGGAAAGTAGCATTCAAGGAGGACAGTCAAACACAAAACACAGAAACAAACACGCAAACAGACAAACAAGAAGGCAAAAGTAATAATAAATGCAAACGACATAACAAAAACAAAAGGGTTGACAATAGGGCTACCGCCTTGGAAAGGTCAGTGGCAAAGTAGGCCACTGGCGGTTTAAACCGGTTCCAGGGTGCACCAAACCTCACACTTACCCTACTGTCATCTCATTAAAACAGGACAGTGTAAATAAAGAAATCCCCGCCATGATCTAAACTGTTCACGACAGCACAGCTGCTGCCAATATGTGTTAACCTCTAGCGGCCTTGATTCACTGACCGTTCCAAGGTGGTACCCCCCATTGTCGACCCGTTTATGTTTGTGGTTTCGCATACTTTGCTTCAGATCTATTTTTCCTGTTCGAATTTTATACCTACATTTTTAAGAAAGATAAAAATATCGGACAGGGAAAGCAACATTCAAGGACGACAGTCAACCACAAAACACAAAAACAAACACGCAAACAGACAAACGAGAAGGCAAAAGTAATAAAAAATGCAAACGACATCACAAACACAAAAGGGTTGACAAAAGGGCTACCGCATTAAGACATTCATGGTAATTTAAGTCTATAAAACAGCTTCAATATAGATTGTGTAACTCCAATTTGTTACATAATAACCTTAATAACCGTAACATTCAAAACATAATGACAAAGAATGTCTATTAATCAAGTCAAATTTAAATGAATTTCATCATGTGCAACGACCGTCATACGAGTCTAATAGAAAGTGTCTTGCCCAAGAACACACAGATGAAACTCGGTTACGCCGCTGAAACTTAAACCCGGGTCCTCCCGATGCTATCCACTGGGCAACGCCAGTCCCCTAGTAATGAAGTAGAATTAGGAATAGTATTTTCTTAATGAAGAATTCAATTATTATATACGGAACATTTCATTCTATGCACATACTATTGTTATAATCACATTTTCTGGTTTTCTTTTTTTCTCGGATCGTTATGTTGGTAACTATTAAACGTTTTCAAAATAGAAATAAAACATTGTTTATGAAACTAAGAATATCAATTCTCAAAATATCATAAATAGTGCGTTAACAGTTTGCTATAAAGGGTCAGTATAACGAGTATCTATAAAATATTTGTTCATAACCTATTATAAAGCCTGTTGTAATATATAGTTTAAAATATAAGTATCGTCTTTCTATCTGTTTTCGACCACCATGTGATTTCGACCGACGGCGGAAATTACGTCTGCGCACGTTTATTATGCAAATTTTGTCATCAATTATTATGATCGTCTGCTAAATGAATAGTTCTTTAGAACAACAACTGAAAACACTTGCAAATAATAGTTTTTTTTAAGGCTACGGATAATTTTCCTAGATAGTTAATCTCTTTACCAGTGTTTTCGCCATTAAATGCATCCCATTTTAAAGCAAACTTAAACAAAATAAAATATTTTATGATGTAGTGATGATTTAATCCTTTGCATTTCATTAGATAACAAGTGTTTTTTACTCGTAAAATGAGAAGTAGTAAACAGGTAATATCAAGGGCGGGGTACCTGAATAAAACATGCAGCAATATCGATGTTTGTGTTAAAAACTTCTGGTAATTGTTATGTTAGTATATTTCCTACGTGACATGTGACCTAAATTCCTGACAAACAAACGGACATGTTTTGAAACAGCAGAAGACAATATTTTTAAAGCTCCACAGTATTAAAAAAATCGATTTTAGGGTGATGAGGGAAGACATTTACTCATATTGTTTCATAGAAAATAAGTACGGCTTTGTTTCTTCTTGTTAAGTTAAAAAAATAGTTGATATTTTTGCATTTTTTTCTATGCTGTCGGCTTGTGTGAATTTAGGTCAACACATTTGCATAAAATTGCCCGTAAGAAAATACTGCATTTCGGGATAAAAGCTATAGTAAACACATGCCGTTCACTGGAAACAAACAAGTTGAGGTCATCCATTTACAAATGTTATCGGATGGCAAATGAACAAAATTTAATCAAAGCTGCGGTAGTTTTTGTTAAAGTTTGAATACTTTAGATTAGCTAACATCATATTATATCAAATATGTAATGCATTACTGATATATGTAGCCAACTGTCGTTAAGTGGTCGTAAACTAAGAGGTCGAGGATATATACCTTTACTGACTTCTGCTAAGAAGAAATATAAAAAGATCGGACAGGGAAGTTGAACATATTTTGTGAAATAATCATTTGAAACATTTCGTTGCATCCCGACAAGACAAGTTATCCTGGTTAGGTTTGTAAGTATCAAATGAGCTGCGTTTTCCTCGAATATTTTCACTTCCTTCTATGTGATAGTACGGTCAACCTTTACGATGGTTTAAGTAATAACAAACTGTTATGTGTGCTATTGTTTGTATGTAATATAGTAGTATGATAACGCAGTATTGATCATGAATCCTTATAATCGTGACTCTTGGTGATGCAATGGTAAAACTTTAAATAATACATACTACACGCTTCATGCTCATGGTCGGGTCCTCGGTTTACTTTCACCTAGATGTGAGAATTTGATAATTGTTGAACCAGATTTTTGCTGGCACGAGAACCGCCATTCACAAACTATATTCTGAATGGTACTGAATAAGTAAACAACATGTGACAACGTCATTTAGATCAGAAAATGGCGTAGAACAGTTGTGCTGCTTTCCATCGGTAATACAAAGCAAAGGACAACAGTGCATATGAGTGTATAAAACATTTTCAAATATCTAAATTCAAGTGTGAACTCAGTGCTATACATTAAACATATATATTAGACAACTGTATTGCATGATGATTTAATATTGACAGATTATGTAATGTATGTATTTTGCCTTGAAAGCTACCAATTCCTATTTATAATGTAAATACACTAATACATCACATAGGTATTGCATCCTTGCTTTGCAGTATAGTGTGTCCACTTGTGATTACCTGATCTGACTTGATTGACACGATTTGTCCATTTATAAATCCGCTTTATGTAATAGACAGAGTCTGTCCCAGGTCGTTGGCTTATTTAAACTCCGAGATGGGTGTTAGCGAGTTGGCTTTTTAAACACCGAGGTGTTTAAATAACCAACAAGCTGAGATAGTCTATCTTTTTGTAGCATGGTGTACTTACTAACACTGTTACGTAATAGTGACCCTACTGTAAATTCCAATATCTGGTAATTGTAGTACGTTATAGCCACGGCCTTTTAGTTACTCTAAATGTAACGATTTAATGCTCTGCATTCATCAAAGGAAATGTCACCGACCATGCTACAATTCCCATTATATATCACACGACTATTGAATTAATACAAACCAGTTTCACGAACTAAAAGCTATAATCGTGACATTTCAATAATCCTGACTGGGTAAAGTACGGAAGAAAGGTTTTCTTGAGGTATATGCGATGTGGTGGAATTTAAATTGTAGATTTGTGTTTGTTTGGCATGTGCTAGTCTAGTCCGACTAGTATACTGAGTAAACGTATAGTACGTTCGACTCTAAATAATCCGGAGATCATAGGTTCGAGCCTCATTGACGCCATTGGGTTACTTTAGTGTGTTCTTGCTTTCATTTGTTTCTTCAAAAGTTATGCTACCAAATCTCAGATTCTAGATCGGCTCCTGAAGATGATAATATTCATTTATAGCTTGATTTCAGTTTCTGCTTTTTACGTTAATTGTGTAGAAATGTCGGTATATAACATGATAACCCACGACATACGAATAGTTGGTCTTCCAAAGTAAGATAAGCCATGTACAACGCACTCAACAATTTTTAAAATAATTTGCAAAGTACTCTCTGGACAAACGTATTTAAAGTGTGTTCCCTTATAGTTTATCAGGACCGTAACTACCCTGAGGCAGTTTACACTGAGGCAATTGCCTTGGAGTTGCATCGGTCGGAGTATAAAAATAAACATTTTTGCAGGAGCATCATGTTCCGCCAATAACGTATGTTTTTGGTGTGTTGTAGTAGGCAGACCGTTGAAACATTTCAATCAGATGACAAAACTGACAAAACATTATGTTAATGGTCTTGAAATTGGAAATATGTTCGCTGTTTATAACAGTGTGCAGAAACAAACGCAAAATGTGCATGTTTTGCATTTTCATATCATATTCTTCGCTGCTCACTGATACACTTCATCAGCTGTTGAAATGACATAAATGTTAAGGAAAAAACAACGTTTTATAAAACAATATATCAAGTTTTCTACAAATTTTATTTGAAAGTAAGTAAATAATTTAGCTTACTATGATACAACATAAAGAATATAGAAGAAACGTATACTAAGTTCTGGGACAGCCCACACATATTTGACATACACACAGCGTTTGTATCAGTGTCAGTGCAGGGAAGATATATAAACATGATAAAGAAGAGTATACATCTTACACGATCCTTACTGGATCACTGGATCACGGAGGATTCCGGGAAGATAGGCATTTAGAAAGACAAGTGTGAGACAATATATATATATATATATATATATATATATATATATATATTAAAGGAGATAATTTGAACTATATATATAATATATCCATACCTGACTGGGCATGTCAATACAAAATCAGGAGACTAATAAATAATGAACCTCGGTCACAATACCTCCATGTATTCTAAAAGAAAAATGCATACATATCATGCAAGTAAATGTCTAGGGTAAAAAATAAAATAGGTGCCGAAATGGTTTGGTGCCGAAACGTCTAGGGGCCGAAACGTCTAGGTGCCAAAATGGTTTGATGCCGAAACGACCTGATACCAAAAGAAACAGTGTGTTTATAAACTTAACAAGGGTATGTCGTTTTACATCACTTCGTATCTCGGTATGTGTATTGCTATGTACATTTCAGATTTGAGCAGTTGTAAAATAAGGTCGAGGGCAATTAAATTGTCCCGATACCTTTCTTGATCCGTTAATATTTGGATCACATCATGTGATATTTTATTGATTAATGCATTTACTACTTTTAGGAGATCTTGCATTTAATGAGTATTCTAAGCAAATAGATAGCAACTACCCACATGTGTGGGCTAATTGAGCAAACGATTGTGACCCAATAACATGCAGCTGAGCCGAATTTATATGCGGCCAATCGTCGACGTACTGAAACCATTGTGGCGACTATGGATGACTGACATGAAATGTCTGAGGTTTCAGTCGCCAACCTGTTACATGTTAAGTAAACACAAGTATATGGTTTACGGCAGTTCTGCGACACGTGCATGCAACTAAGTTGGTCATTTACATACATGATATGATATAAATAATACCTAGTATGATTTTTAATAACAACGGGCACTTAAACAGTGGTCAGTATTTCATCATACTGCAGTAGCGTGTCCAACAACCGTATTCAATGACGGGTGTTACCACAGATACCGGTTTAAAAAAAAAAAAAAAAAAAAAAGTCTTATATTCTATTAAATACTGAAGGTCAGCATCTAGGAAATCCCAAAATATAGGCATGCATCTCAAAACAACAGCTGCAGTGTTAGTTTTTGAAGTCCCACAGAGATGGCATATGCTGCAATCAACGCCATTTGCATTGAGAATGCCGGAAGTTGATAGCAAAGCCGCAGAATATTTGTTAAATTATCCATTGGATTAAATAAATTTGGTTTAAATATTGAACCAATGAAGTGGGAGCGATTTGAAAATGTAATGACGTCATTGTTTACTGTCATATTCCGGCATTCTCAATGCAAATGGTGTCGTGGGATACTGAGATTTTTGAAAATGTGTACTTGTGATCGTCGGAAAGGTACTTGGACATTATTTATTGCACGGATAAAGACATATTGTGCGTAAGGAATAGTGTCGATGAGTTGTTGTGTCCGCGGGAGCTTCTACAAAGGTTAAACGGCGGTCCACGGGGTCTGTATAGGCGAATAATACGGACTGGCTTAGAGTAGATTTTTAAAAACAGGTACGTTTTCTGTGTTTTTCGAGCATCAGAGCTTTTCTTATGTGGTGTGGACATATGAAAGTGTATGTTATTGGAAAGATAATTTATTCCGGTGTTGATTGCAGCATATGCCAGCTCTGTGGGACTTCAAAAACTAACACTGCAGCTGTTGTTTTGAGATGCATGCCTATATTTTGGGATTTTCTCGATGCTGACCTTCAGTATTTAATAGAATATAAGACTTTTTTTCTTTTTTTTTTAAACCGGTATCTGTGGGTGTTACCAGCTTCAGTGCCAGTTGTAACCTGATGGTGCTGATTTAAAACTCTTTTGTGGGTCTGATCAAAGCTGATCAAAGCTAAACTGCATAGTTTGTGTCATGGATTAAATGCCGATCATATATGTAGGCAATAAAGCAAAAACCTTGTGGAACTAAGACAGGATCTCACGACTGGTGCCACGAGTGCATCAGTATAAGATAACCCCGCTTGCAAGTCCCGGCAGTCAATTAGCAAGACACATAGCTGGCATTACGGTCCGCTAGACTCAGTTTGGCAATTACAACTTGGATTATTTAGTTACGTAAAACTAAGAACGTCAAGTAGGAAGAAACTGTACTTTACTTTGATACCTTTTAGATTTCCATGCTGTTTCAAATTTAATAGAGAACTGTTGGTTGACAATACTTTCTACTAATTAAAACTGGTTTGGGAAAACGTGTTGTAATCATTTTATAAACCCCGACTTGATGACACTTTTAAATCTACTTTCGTTATGTGAACATATCAGTTAATATGTAACTAATATGAACCTCGTGGATTCGCAAGTTATCCGTTTTATATACAAGTACAGTAGTATGCATCAGTTTTTTACGTTTATGGAGAAATGCTTAAAACAATCTTCTTCTCTGAAACGACAAGAGGCAGAGGTTTGATATTTTGGATTTACTATCAGCTTATGGTCCTCTACCAAGCCTGTTCAAATCGTGATCCTGGGGTCACATGTTTTACAAAGAAAGATACAAATATCGGACAGGAAAAGCAGCATTCAAGGACGACAGTCAACCACAAAACACAAAAACAAACAGGCAAACAGACAGACGAGAAGGCAAAAGTAATAAAAAATGCGAACGACATCACAAACACAAAAGGGTTGACAATAGGGCTACCGCCTTGGAACGGTCAGTGGCAACAAAAGTCACTGGGGGTTTAAACCGGTTCTAGGGTGCAAAGACTGACATAGGGATTTTTAAAAAGTTACATAGGGCTTTTTTTTAAAAAAACCCCACTCTTCTCAGAAACAGCTTGGTCAATTTTGACCGCCCAAACTTCACACGAATGATGCTTAGGTGAATGTTTTTCAAATTAGTTAAAAATAGGAAAAACGACATCCAAGATGGCCGCCATAGAAACATCTTTAAATTACTTCTTGTATACTGGGAAGCTAAGACCGTCGGTTCAAACCCCACAGGAGGTATTTTTTTATTCTTATTTTTATTATCGTTTCCTGTTTGGATGCGTTTTTTCTTTTGTTAATTTTTCCAAAGTTTTTAAATAAAGATTTTGCCTCTTTTACATAGACTACATGTATAGGGAAAACTTAAAAAATATTCTTTTTAATTTCTAGCATAGAGTTATGGGCTTAAATTTCGTTTGAGGGGGTTGTGTTTTGCACTTGTAAAGAAATTTAATGATGAAACCCCTTGATATAAGAGCCATTTTAGGTTGTATAGCATCCTTCTTGTTCTCTTCTTCTGTATTATTATTAATGATCGCTAACCCTTGGTCTATAAAGCTTGACTGGGGTGAAAGATGGATGCAAGGCCTGGTTACACATTTTGTATGTAGAAATTTTGCATGATTTTACATAGACTCACATAAGGAATTGTTTTTACATAGACTCACATAAGGAAAGACTTAAAAACATCTTCAATCAGCATTTGCGAGGGTACATTTTTGTCATCATTGCAAAGATCCTCAGGTGATCGATTCAGGGCCATCTTGTTAGTATATAACCCATGTGTTACACCTGTTTATTTTCGTACTAATAGAGATGATGAGGACGTGTTGTAGAAGAAAGCATCTATATATCCCGTGTTGTATATAACTAAACTATCGCGTTAGTATAAATTAGTTCGTATAACATATTTACACTACTGTTTCTTAAAGAGCTTTGTGGTGGATGTTAAAAGTTGCACCGAATCAGTAGTGGTATTACTTACTTACCTCATTCACAGTCTTTGTGGCATTACCGTAGACATTGGAGCCGTGAGAGGTATTACACTTTATATTTATTGACACTCATGAACAGACTATTAAAAGAAAACCTGTTAAGGCTGCACTTAAGTATATACAAAATACAATGTTAATCTGTGAAAAGTTGTCATATGATGCTAAATAAATAGCATGTGTATATGTATGATCTTTAAAACAAATGAAACAACATGTTCTACGATATTAATCTGCATACTAACTGTAGATACAAACGCTATACATGTGTCAGTCAGTCCAAACCATCGATTTGAAAAAAAGTAAACATTACGTCATGATTTTGAAGTAAAATTTGAAGTTTGTTATAAATATTCACCCTCTCCTGCATTTATTACTCAGTAGTAGTGTATATTTATTAGGGTTATTAGCACACTATTAGTACTAATAAAAGATGCCCTTAGCCCCTAAGGGCTGCTGTTAGGATACTGGTAGCGCAACAAAAGGGCTATATGTATGAACTTTAACAAGGGACACAACTGCGAATAAAGCGGTTTGCTTCATCTACAATCTGTTTCGTCTAATTTATTTTTAGAACAGTACGAGTTGTTTTTGTTTTTGTTTTTCATTTAGAGACTATTAATAGGTCTTGATGACTGAGGTAAAACAATTTTACCCTAACGTACGAGCATAAATCATGATAAAAAAAATTAAACGTACGAGCATAAATCTTCATAATATTAAAATTAAAAACGCCTACACCCCCCACCCCTCACCCACACACACCCACACCACACCACCCACACACACATATTGTAACCCTTAAAAATGGCTTGCTCTCGCTAAAATGAAAATCTTTCAGTTTTGGTTGTCAACCCTAAATATTGTTTCCACCCAAACTCGAAATAAATGC